>LUFD01000495.1:14456-26523 GCA_003025255.1 Cordyceps pruinosa
TGTCGTTGTAGACGTTGGTGCGCTGCAGCTTCTGCAGCAGCTGGGAGTCGTTGCTGTACTTTGTGTTGACGCTGTCCCGCTCGGCCTGGAAGTCGGCCAGCTCCGCCGCGAAGGCGTTGCGCTCGCCCCAGAACGCGGCCTCGTCCTTGTCGAGCTGCCGCGCCTCGTCCTCGAGCGCGAGGATCTCCTCGTCGAGGGCGTCCTTTTCGGCCTCGAGGCGCTTGAGCTCCTTCATGGCGGCCGCCTTGTCGGCCTCGGCCCTGCGCTGCCGCTCCCGGGCGGCCCTCTTGTCGGCCTCGCTGGGCTGCGCGGCGCGGATCTCCTTGAGGTGCGCGACGTAGGCGTCGCGCGTGCGGGTGGCCGTGTCGAGCTTCCGCTGCAGGCCGTCGACGAGCATGTCGGTGCACTCGACGCAGATGGGGTAGTCAATGTCGGAGCGGGCGGTGAGGATCTCGAACAGGCGGTTCACGCGGCCCATTTCGTCGTCGGTCGCGGCGGTCGCGGCGTCGGGCTGGCCGGCGGAGGAGGCGGACCGCGGCGGCTTGCTCGGCGACTGGGCGGACGCGCGAGGCGAGGGCTGCTGCTGCCTTGGTGATTGCGCGCGGTCGTGGTGGGTGCCGAACTGTGATTCGGATAGATAGATAAAGGACATGGTCGGGTCTCGCGGGTTGCTGCCATGATGGCGTTTGAACGTCGGCTGGCTGCTCGCGCTCTGCGACGCCGTCTCGTAGAGTGATTGCCGAGCTGCGTCGCGCTCTTTGATTTGCGACTTGGCGGGAAACTGGACAACGGTTTGCCTGGGCGGCTGTGGCGATGCCGAAGCTAGAGATGGGTGAGAACTTTCCTGGGCCGGGCTGAGGGTCGCGGTGACATACAAACCAGAAGATCATAGGCAGCAGGATTCAGATCCTGGAGCGAGCCGTCCAGCTTGAGAGGCTGGCGGCATTTTTGACAGAACATGCTTCGAACTAGGAGGGCGCGCCCATGACGCAGAGATGAGGCACAGGCGCAGGCTGTAGGAGCTGGAGGCCAGCAGCGACGGGTGTTGAATGACGCTGCGGGTTGTCACGAGCGCGATGGTCAGACAGGCTACAGGGAAAGCTAAAGCTTGAAGGTACCTAGTAGTAGTGGGGGCAACCAGCCGCCTGGGTACATACGGCTTGCACTCAGCACAAACAGTGAATTGTTCGAAAGCAGTAGTAGGGGTTGATGGTGGTTGTATGGCCATCTTCTCGAATTGCATTGTTAGACCACTACTACTGCTACCACACTCTGGTTCTACGTGAGAGCTACATCTCTGACGCGGTGGGTGAAGTGTGGGACTTGCTCACTTCATACTTCGTACCTGCACCTGCACTCTACGCGTATCCACCGCCAGAACGCGCCTGAGCCGCCAGTCAGACGCCGCTCTATTTACATTCCCCAAACGACGACATCTGCCCGACCATCCCGCTGTTTGTACGCACCCAGACGCTCTTCGCCATACGCACATCCTGAGAACGCCCGGAATACGGAAATGTCGCACATCGCCGCTCTCGACAGTGGAATCCGGCACGCCACATAGCTTGCGCTGACGCTCACCCCCGGATGGATGGTCATGGAGCACGAGCCCGTGCCGAAGCGGCGGCGTACAGCCTCTCCGCCGCTTCTCCGAGATGCAGACACCAATGCACAATCCCATGTACCGCCGCCCAACGCGAGCCAGCAAGGAGGACAGGACGACAACACATATCAGCTGTCCTTGGAGCGGGCCTTTGCCGACCCTCGCTTCCGCTCAACGCTTGCTCAAATATTCTACAAATACGATGGGAAACCCGCCCAACCCGCCGACGCCACTGCTCCATCGCTCTGCGAAGCTTTGATAGGAGGTAGCAGTCTAGCCGCACCAGCCATCGATGCTCACCCCGACGGCCAGGCGCAAACCGACTACCTGCGATACCATCCACGCACGGAGCAATGCCAGCCCAAGGACGACAATACCACGGCGCTCGATTATACCTCTGGCCCATTGGATGAAGCACCTGGTCCATACGCTCCTCAGAATGCCCCTCCTGGCTATTTGCCCGCCTTGCCTGGCGGTCCGCACCCGGACCTGATGCAGAGCTGCTATGGCAACCCTCTTCCCAACCAAGGTCCCTATCCATCCCCATGGGACGACTTCTCTGGCCAGTTTCCGATTCCTAACGGAACTAAGCTACCCCAAGACCCTACGATAGCTGGTGCTCATTGGACCGCGCCCAAAAACCTGGAATATACCTATTCGAATTGCCCCCCCTCAGCAGTGCAGCCACCTACGGCAACTTGTCACATAGATCCCGCACTGGTACCGGCGCAAGAAGTGCAGACGAGTGTGCATGGGTATGAGAGCACTGGCAACTGCCAGCCGGAGATGGAGTCCTTGGACAGCAACCGACCGGAGCAGCCCAAGCAGCCCCGACTTTCCAAGAATGGGAAACGATTAGGTCGCCCACCTAGAGCGGCCGCAGGCGAAGGCCAGAATGGGGACAAAGCGGATTCGAAACCTTCCGACGATGAATTTTGTGATCAGGACGACGACACTCTTTGGAACGAGCTGGCAGCGGCCTTGCGGCTGGCGTCGAAAGCGACATCGAAAAAAAGAGCCCGGAATGGCACTAACCCGTCAAGAAAGGGAGACAATTCCGCAACCGAGTCAGATGGAGCGGCCGAGATGGACAAGAACCCTCGCCAGGCCGAGACCATGCTACGAAAGATCCAGAAAGTGCTCATAGATAGGGCTGTTCATCGCTCTATCATGGCCAAGGAACAAGAGGATGACACAGATACTACCGCTGAAGGCCGTAGGCGATCGGCACGTGAACGAAAACCAGCAAATTATCGTGAGCGAGTATCATGGGAAAAGTTCTTGGTGGAGCAGCGCACTAGTCATAAAATCAAAAAGCACTTACACGCAGTATCACTGCAAATACAACGAGAGAGGAGAAAGAAGGAGGCTGAAGCGGCAGCGAAGGAGAAGGAGGAAGCCGAGAAGGCAAAAAAGGCGGAAGAAGACGCTAAAAAGGCAGAAGAGGAAAGACAAGAAGCGGAGAAGCTCGCTGCTGCCGCTGCCGCCGGCGAAAAGAATACTGCGGACGAACCAGCCGAGGCGATGCCATCGACGATTCCCGATTCTCAGGATACAGTTACAAGCTTGCCAATTCGAACTACACCGAAAAAGCCACAGTCGAACCAAATTATGCGCCAAACGATCAAGAATCATGTCAACAGTGTGGTACATTTTGAGGAGGACGATGAGGGGCTATCAGGCGACGAAGCGCCCGTATCCTTTCCCATCAAGCCCCCCGCGTTTTCCTTCAAGAGGCCGGAAGTGCAGGTGCATAGCTTCCTGGGGGAAAACTATATGGACACAGTGTATGCACTCTCCGATGATGAAGCCCCGGCACTACTCGCTTCACTGAAGCGGGTTTCGCTGTGCGAAAAGAAGAAGAAGAAGAGGACGCCGTTAGTTCTAGCGGCCGGCGCTCGGCCCAAGGAAACGGGTAACCCGCCAAGATACTGCTTGAAGGCTACTCAGCAAACTGCTGCTGCGGAAGCAGAGGAACGCACAGTGAGAAAGCCGCGCACCCCAAGTATTGATATGGACAGAGGCGCGCCTCTAGACCCAGCAATGGAGACAGCGGAAGCTACGCAGGTATCACCCTGCAAACCGGTAGAGCCGAAAGAAGCAGCCAAGCCGTCCATGCTCACCACTGGAGATGGCGATGATAGCGGGATTGACATCCGAAGCGAACAAGCGTCGAGCGAGAAAGCAGAGCAACCGCCAGCGAGGGCCTCTGCAACCGCGGATACGCTTCTCCAAGGCCATAACCTACTTGGGACCGCAGATATTTTGGACAGTCTTGACATGATGTCGGAAACTGAAGATATCCCGTCTAGCCCCGTCAGCCAGTATCATTCGGCAAACGAGGACGTGGGGATGAACGGCGGCACCGCTGCTTCTGTCAATAGCGCTCCCGCTTTATTAACGGCAATCGACAAGCCACTGCACGTGGATGAAGAACCCCTGTATGAGACTATGGACGTCTTTGGCGACGTCATGGAGGATACTCCGGTCATGAGCGAAGAGGCGGAGATGGAGGATAGTCAACCCGTGCAGTCGATGCCCACTCTGCCTGAACAGAGTACTACTCAAGACAAGCCTATCGAGATGGAGCCCAAGCAAGGGCCACCCAGGGCGGAATATGAATTCATCAATACAGCATCCGCGAAGCCAGCGCCTGATGAGTTCGACATTGATGCGGTGGAACCCCCCCGGCCCTTCCGGCCTCAAAGCATATCTGCATTACCACGACTGCGACATTCGCTACCGCAGCAAAGCAAAGCGAAGCATAAGGAGCACAGGAAGTCAATAACTTCACTGACCTCGAAAACATCTACTCCAAGGGCGTCACCGAAAGAGCCTTCACCCAGCAGTACCGGAGGGCGATCGAGGCTGCCATCTTCCAGCTCGTCGCGAACACCGGCTCTGGACTATAGGTCCGGTAATTCCAGGAAAGCTTCCTCATCCTCACGACGTTCACTCTTATCTCTTATTGGCGGAGGAGAAGAGGACATAGAAACGCTGATCAAGGCGAAACCGACCACCGCGACGACGCCGAGACCCAAGCACACCATCGCTTCACCCACACCTCCGTCCTCCTCATCGAGGAAGCCAGGCGCATCTTCTCACCACAGCTCCTCCCACCGAAAATCGAAACCGCCGTCCTCTCTGACGCGCTTGAGCCTGGGCTCCCTGTCCTCGCTCTCGCGGGACAGGCCGAGGTCCAGCAGAGAGCGCCAGGAAGCCAAGGAACGCAGGCGCAAATCTGCGGGAGCGCCCAGCACATGCGCCCCGGCGGAAGAAAAGGGCAGATGCGGCGTTGACGGATATACCTGTGGGCGGGACTTTTGTTTTACTTGTTTATAGAGAAGATTCATCGTTGGACAGCTATGTTTTTTTTCTTGGCCCGCGCCCCATCATCATTATCAATCACTCAGTGTCTTTGCATTGGCGGCCACGGAGCACTGGGGAGTGTTTTTGGATTGCAATTTTTGATATCTAGGCCCTTTTTCGTCATTCATGATGGCCGATCTAGTGAAATAACAACCTGTGGTAGAAGAAGCAAGTAAATTCCAATACATATTTGATATCACGAGTGTGCAGGAGAGGAACGTGATGCTTGATGCTATGCAAAAGAGTTTGGTATTTTTTTTTAATTAGAAAATCTCGCTGTTGTAAAAAAATCATGACTTCCAAAGAAAGAAAAAATCAAGGCAAGAAAAAGCAACGCAGGCCACAGAGCACCACGAACAAGAAAGCAGGAAAACAAGAAACGAAGCAGCAGGAAAACACCAAAAGAAAAACGTCTTTGCATGCATCCGAACTACCGACCATACCAAAAAAAGGGAAGGCAAAGACGGGCTGTCGTCATCCAAACTCTCGGTTTCCCTTGATATGTTTGTATTCCTCTTCCGCCATGCGCGGACAAAAAGAAAGCGTAAAATGATAGCAAAACAAAAACAAAAACCTCGGCCATGATTCCTGGATTCCTGCAACGCCGGAAAAAAAACGGGACCAAGACGAGAAAAAACAAAAGGTTCCAACGAGGCCTTTGCACAAGTAGACGGACAAAAAGAGTTGCCCAGGCGAGCGCTCTATTCCGGAGCTGCTCGTTCTCTTCCCTCCTCCATCTCATATGTTTGTTCTAGATTCGTAACTCAATCCACCGCCGACGTGAGAAATCCCAGTGTGTAAGGTTATTTGCGTTTTGTAGTCCCTTGTTCATCCACGGCACACACCACTGACGTGCACATACTTCTTCGAGGGTTGATGAATTTTTGCTGCTGCCTTTATTAGACGTGCCAGTGTCGCCGTACATCTCCCATAGCCCACCTGCGTAAGTTTGGGCCGAGCAAACATAAGAAGGGTATCGTGGATTGGGGGAGATGTTGTTTAGCTTCGCCTACTAGCTGGTGATGAACTAGGCGGCATATGCCGGCGCTACCCTTCAAGAGGAATAGAGCGAGCGCGCGTCGCTCAAGAGGTCTTGTACGACCCGTCGGTGTTGGCGTTCTCGAGGTTTTGCTTGAAGACGTCGGGATCACGGACGGGGTCAAAGTAGGCGTGGCCCTGGGCTTCCTTGGCGGTGAGGCGTTCTTGGTGGTCGTAACGCAACAGCTTGTCCAGGAAGTCAATGGCCTCGTTTGACACGAAGCGCTGGTTCTCCGAAGTGACAAAGCTGTGCCAGGGTTTCTTCTGGAAGCGGCCGAGGATGTCGTCGTACTGGGCGTCGAGCTCAATCTCGTACTTGTCAAGGTACTCGAAGAGCTCGTCGGTGCCGAGGACCTTGGCAATCTTGACGAGCTGGTCGGTGTTGCTCTGCCCATGGAAGAAGGGTTCTTTTCGGAAGATCATGGACGCAAACATGGCACCAAGACTCCACATGTCAAGGCTGTAGTCATATTCCTGAAAGTCGACGAGCAGTTCGGGGCCCTTAAAGTAACGGGATGCGACTCGGACGTTGTATTCGGTAGAGGGGTGGTAGAACTCGGCCAGACCCCAGTCGATGAGACGGAGCTTGGATAAGAAGTTAGTAAGGCGAGAACAGAGGTTGTTAGTAGAGGCAGGGCGTTTCGAGGCAGCATACTTTGCGGTTCTCGTGATCGATCATGACGTTGTGTGGCTTTACATCACGGTGCATGATGCCCTTGCTGTGGCAGAAATCCAAGGCTTTGAGGAGCTCATGGATATAGTAGCGGACATCGAGATCGTTGAATTTGGGGTAGAGATTGCGGAAGTCGGTGTTGTTGACGTATTCGAAGATAAGGGAAGGGGTTTTGCTCTGGTGGCGGCGGGGTGCTTGGTTAAACGGCTGACAGGCAGAAAAATGACTCCTAGCTTGGGGACTTACCTGCGAATCGCGCACAACATCGAGCAGCGCGACGACGTTGGGGCCTCCGGCAAGGTTCTGGAGAATCTTGATCTCTCGCTTGATCTTCTTCTTCTTAACGGGCTTCAAGACCTTGATGACGCATTTCTGGTAGTTGACGATGTTGATGCCCTCGAAGACCTCGGAGTATTTTCCACGACCTAGAAGGGGAACGAGGAAACAAGTCAGATAAGGTTATTTAACAGACGTTGGCGCCGCCCTGTCAGTTCTATGCAGTGTATATTCTTTTTTTCTGCATTTTTTCCCCCCCCTTGGGCGTGCCGATGGGCGGGGAGAAGCAGCGTACCAATCTTGCGGACGACCTCGTAGTTTTCCAAGACACCCCAACCTGGAGATATGCAGTCAGCAACGAAGGTCTAGTCACCAGCGGCCTCGGCAGCGGCAGAAGACGGTGCAGCATACTGATGTTGACGCTGTCGTAGTCCCAGTAGCTGCGGGGCATGTTGGAGTTGACATCTGCGTAGACGCGCGCCATGGTGGGCGAGGGAGGGCGGCGCGGGCGGCGCGGCGCGATGGGAAAGGGGGAAAGGGAGCCGGTGAGGAAGCGCAATGGCACGAGAGAGAGAAGAGGAGGAAGCGAGGAGAGGCGGCGGCGATGGCGATGCGGTGGTTCAGCCAAAGGGCAAGGGCACCGGGTGTGTGTTTGACGGTGGGTTGGAGCTTGGGTTTGGCCCGAGTCTGGAAAGCGGGCAAAACCAGGATTAGCGGGTGGTGGGCGGCGGCGGTGGGCGGTGGTGTGAGCCGGAGCAGGCTGAGAGGCGAGGGGGAAGAGGGGCTGCTGGCCAGCAGGTGCTGGCTGGAGGACACTGCTGGAGGACACACCCTACTGTGTCGCTCGGGCGGCTGCCATCAACACATCACCCTTCACAAACAATAGCTGCAAATGAATTTCTTGTTTAAATTCTAGCGAGGAATCACGCCGTCTACCAAATGCTACTGTACCTTCATCAACACCTCCTCGGCTAGGCCCACTCGTCCATCCCCATCCTCGGTCATCCGACAGTCCCAAACAAAACCTAAACTACAAGTGCAAATGTTAGCGATGCCATCCGCTCCCATCAACGTCCGCCAAAGCGATTGAATATTTCTCTGGCCTCAGAGAGAAGATTAATGTCTCGTCCTCTTAGCATCCCCAAGCCTCACCATTGACAGGAGCCAGGATTCCTCGGCCATGGACACTAATCTGACTAAGGATGACGATACAAAGGTTTTCATCATATGCCACTCAACAACATCAAACAAACCAAAACAAGAAAGAAACGCACCTTGTAGTCCCGTGGGTATCCTTAAACGCCATTTTGCTTCGTTAATTATAATCAAGAGAATCCAGGCCAGCTTCCACAACGTCCCATGTCCGTTTCCGCAGATCAGGCTTTGGCTCTCGTCTGGCTAGCTTGTTCCGTTTCTTCTTGCCCTTCTTTCCGTCTCGCGACTTGTTGCTAGCGGTAGCTGTAGGTTGGTCGCCGGGTATTTCCTTCTCTTCCGACGAGCTTCCTGACTTTGCTTGTTTCGATGCCTTTTCCTTGGCGCGTTCAAGCTCTCGAAGCTCTGAGTGGCGGAAGATTTCGATTTGTTCGTCTGTCAATGTCCGCTTCACCCCGTCCTCATAGTAGCCTAAATCGTCCTCTTCACCCCAGTACTGCCCAGCCTCGTCATCAAACCGAGCGGTCTGGGGGTTTGGCGAAACAAAGTCCTGCTGGAAGTGGCTCACGGCGTCACTGGAGAAGTGAGCATCGTGGAAGGTTGCTAGCTCAGTCTCTTGAAAGTTAGCTAGCAAAGTCCCTAGTCGGCGGGAAAGAAAAGACAGAAAACAGATCTTACAGGTAAAATATCTGGCACCTTGAACGTTGAAATGTGCTGCGCGTCATGATCTGGCATTCTTTCGCCGTCGCACGCATGGATGCTTGCGTCCAGAGGAGCCAGCCAGGAGAGAAAAGCTACCAGGGACCGACAATTGTCACGTGCCCTACCTGACTGGCAGACGCGATATTGGGGATTTTTGCTGCGTATCAACAGAAAACTTGGGATAATATATGTTTGAAATGTGTTTGGGCGCGTAGAGGAATGCACCTCATCAACAAAAGCCTTTTGGTAGAAAACAGAGAAGCGCGTGATTGTTGGTGCGGTGTGGTAGGCTTCAGCTTGACTTCAACAGTGCCAACGCGCTCTCAAAGGCCCTGACAACTTCCACGTCTGTCAAACAGTTAGCGCAGCGATACTACAAGGCATAATTTCCACTATAGGCACAAACAATGTTTTTGCTTCTGCGAAAGCTTCTCCTCGGACAGGTTGACAAAGCGCTGTCTGGTCTGCAAACGCTTGACAGCTCGAGCGTCGTCATGGGAAGATGCCGCGGCAGCCCAGGCTTGAAAGTACTAACGGCATGTCAGCTTGAAGCGCAGTCGCAGTCGCATATGCATTGACCTGAACGCACCTTGGATAGGGCCTCTGCTTCCTTGAGGATCTCGGCCTCTTCTTCGCTTGCTTTCAGGAGTGCAGCCTCGTATCGAGACTCAAAGTCTTCCCAGTCGAAGGCCTGTAGTTCTTCCAGGACCTCTGGCGATGGCGGATCTGGTAGTGGGTGCTGAGGTGTCTCGGAAGATTGGCTCTCGGAAACCAGATCTTGGTTGACGTCGGCGTGGCCATTGAGGTGTGGGACATGATGGGCATCATCCAAGATGTGGTCTGCGATACCGTTCGGCTCACCGGGCGGCGTTGCCATGGTATGTAGGTGTGAATTGGGAAAAGAAGGGTCTGGTACAAGCTGTCAAGAGTTGGCAAGCGGCTGGGGAGGCTGTGATGGAAAGGATAGGGATGGTGTCGTGTTGAAGTGGACAAGTGAAGACAGGTCGAGACATGAGAAGACTCGCTCCTCAGGTACCAGGTACAGGTAAGCACATGGTGGCCCCCAGGGTGGGCTGTCTTTCAGCGAGCTTGGCTGCTGGAAGAGCGCTGGATCTGCTGTAATTGACCTTGTTGACGGGGCAGAGCGTTAGCGGCAAGTATCTGTGCCAGGCACTACCAGGCACTGCCAGGCACTTAAAGGTAGAGGTAGGTTAGTAGGTAGCCCTCCGACCAGCAGGTATTTTATGCCATTTGACACATTCAAGAGGACATGGGATTTATATCTTTCAGGATATCTGACGCCCTCCAATATAGCTACTAGACGGAGGATGGAGAGTGTTCTAGTAAAAGGAGACGTGTCTGCGTAAGGGAGGTACCTGGTACCTTCTTGTTGGCTGGCCCAGGCTGCAGGCGGCCAGGCGGCCAGGCGGCCAGGCGGCCAACCAACTCAGTCACCGACCAACCTCAGCAAGTACCACATTCAACCGCCATGATCCGCGTGACATCAATCCAAACGAACATCATCTGCCCACTTCCGCCTCGCTTCCCAGCCCCTCCTCTTTCACCTCTTTCATCGTCTCAAGCGACTTCATCAGTTTCTTTGCTCACCCCAAATACCCACCCAGCGATGCAGCGTCCATCACCAACCCCGCTTCGCACTCTCAACAGCTAGCCGCGACCGCCGTCATGAGCTGCTACGTCTGCCTGCGCGGCCATGATGCCCAGAAGTTGCCCTTTCTGTGTCCCGTGGACGCGAGGAACCGCATTTACAACGACCGCGTCAAAAACGCCCAGCTGCTCGTCGAAAACGAACACCTCCGCAGCCAAATCAACACCCTGCTAGACGGCGCCGAGGTCGTCGATGCAGGCACAGCCGCCCAAACTCTCGCCGATGATGGCACCAGGCATATCCTAGACTCGGCAGACAGCCTTCGACGGCAGATCCGAGAAGCAAAGGAAGAGATACGCCAAAGGCGCGCCGCCCTCTCTGCCCGCCGTTCGCAGCTGGCGGCCGCCTCTCAAGGTGCCT
Source organism: Cordyceps pruinosa (assembly GCA_003025255.1). NCBI lineage: Eukaryota > Fungi > Ascomycota > Sordariomycetes > Hypocreales > Cordycipitaceae > Cordyceps > Cordyceps pruinosa. Next base: position 25,299 of record LUFD01000495.1, read on the forward strand.
CTGAGCGCCGTCTCAAGGACCGCCGCGACGTGGAAAAGTCGACGCAGGTCCTCAACTTTCGCTGGTCCCGGAGCGCAGAAGACATGGCCGGCACCCGTGCATTCTTATGCAGAGAGGCCGCTAAGCTCTATGGCCTAAAGAGGACCCGGAAGGGGACCTCGGGTCGCTATGAATACTCACTTGGCCGACTCCCTGTCGTAGATTTACGAGACATGGAATGTAAGCCATCTCTACCAGTATCATCAACTATCCTGTTTCGCCATGCTAATTTATCCCCAGCGCATACGCCAGAAGCCATCTCCACTTCGCTTGCCCATACATCTCACATTTTGATGCTCATCGCTCATTACCTCGCCGTGCGCCTGCCCGCCGAGGTCACGCTTCCTCATCGCGATTATCCGCGGCCGACCATCTTCAACCTTGCAGGCTCCTACCACCACGGACGTGTCTCATTTCCAGGCACGCCAGGCGCAACTACAATACTCAGCGAACCACACCAAACGGACACTGAACACTTGCCGACGCCGCGGCCACTCTACATAGACAAACCGTTGCGCCAGTTTGCAAAAGAAAATTCGGCCTCGTTTTCATTCTTTCTCGAAGGGGTCACTCTATTAGCGTACAATATTGCTTGGCTTTGTTGCTCACAAGGTGTTTCGATAGGGGACAAGAGCTCATTCGATGACATTTGCAACATGGGCAAAAATCTCTACGGCCTTCTGGCCAGCTCGTGCCTCCAGGGACCACCACTCACAAATGCAACAAACGATGAAAACAAGTCAGCCACAAATAAAGATGACACAGCTCCGGGTTGGATAGGTCGCTACTCTCACGGCACTACTTTCTATGCTCTCGCCGGAGCTGATGGCACCGACCTGGTCAGAACCTTCAAGCTACCTAGTCCGATGAAGCTTGCGGACAAGCTAAGGAAGAAAATCCTGGGCGAAGCGTCAGTGCCAGACTGGGAGCTCCTTGACGACGATGCTTGGAAGGTAGACGATGCGACAGGACAAAATAATGCCAAAGAGCGTCCCACTATTGAGTCACAACTACCAAAGGCAGAATCCAAGGGATGGATGAAAGTCAAGAGTAGATAGGTACATATATATCTACCAATCAATAGTGGATCTAACGATGCAAATACGCAAGTATAAACGAGCATGGTAAAGTTCAATTCATGATTCCCTGGGTATCTTCCGTTAACTCCAAACACAGCCCCCCCCCC
>LUFD01000495.1:26618-59009 GCA_003025255.1 Cordyceps pruinosa
CGTTTTCCCGAAGTTGCCAGCCGCATCGACGAGGGAACCGCCGCGGAGCCAGAGCCTGCGGCCAGCTCGGCGGCTCTTCTGATGCCGCGCGAGGGTTTCGCAGAGTTCAAGAGGCGTCCAGGCCGTCCAAGAACGCCTGGACAGCCGGGTCCTCGAGGCCCTCCAGCTCGTCTTGCTTCTCGGTCCACTTCTCCCAGGCTGGAAAGTGGTCCGCGACCGCCGCCTCGGCGGCGGCGGCGCGGGCGGCCTCGGTCGACTTGTCGGCTGGCGCGCGCTGGCAAGCTCTGTCGACCAGGGGGTCCTCTTCCAAGAGTGCGGTGTCCGAAGGTTCCGCTTTCTGCTTCCCGGGAAAGGCTGGTGGCAGCTGGAGCTCCGGACACGCCTGGGGCTCCAGATGCATCTCCAGCTCTGGGGACATCTGCAGCTCCGGATGCATCTGCAACTCCGGGAACATCTGCAACTCCGGGTACATGTGCAGCTCCGAACACGCTTGCGGCTCTGGAAACACCTGCAGCTCCGGTTGCTCCTCCGCGACCCATACCATTTCCTCGTCCACCGCTACCGCCGCCAACTGCTGCTCCATGTTAGCCCTGCCGACGCCGGGCGCCGGGCAGTACGTCGAGCCGCCCCGCGAGCCGCCGTCGGCCCCCTCGCGTCCCAGCAGCGGCATGTACCGCTGGATCCAGCACAGGCACAGCGCGAGCTGCTTGTGCCCGTACGACTTGCGCTGGCCGCCCGGCGGCGGCGACTTGTTGACGTGCGACTCCTTGGCCGCTGTCGTCTGGCGCCGCCACCGCGGCCCCGGTGCCGTGTTGTGACCGCTGCCGCCACTGCCGCTGCTGCTGCGCCGTTTGCAGCGTTCGGTGGTCCGGGGGCCCGGACGCGGCTCCCACCCCCACCACCGTTTCTGGTCCAGTACCCGGCCCAGACCGCCGGGCTGCGGCCCCGCCGGCGCGTCAAACTCGACGCCCGCGTCGCTGTGGCGGCGCCGAAGGTGGCGTGATCTGCGTGCCGATGACTTCTGTGTCCTCCCAGGTGATGGGGGGAACGCCTCCGAGTGTGGTGACATGGGCGTGTCTGGACGATCCGTGTAGTATTCCGGACCGTCCAGATCCATCGCCATGCATTCGTCGGCGGGGTCGAAGGGGTGTGCGTCAAGGTAATCGTACGCATCCACCTCATCCTCCTCCCAGAAGTTGTTCCATCCGGCAACCGGGCGCGACAGGTCTTGGCTTGTGTACCCCCCCGGTGGTGTCGCAGTCGCTCCTACCCAGTGCAGAGCAGAGAACCCGTGTGTTGGGTTCATTCCCTGCCCTGGCTCTCCTCAGCTCGTGCTGTCTGCAAGAGGGAAGAAGAAGAGTACCACAGCCAGGTGGTACTCGAAAGGGATCCCGTGGTATCTAGTATTGGGTCAACCAAACGACTCGTCGAGAAGCTGAGAGTGGCAGTTGCCGCTCCTGGGCTGGGGCACGCGGAGAGGGGGCATGGTGTCCGATCTGGGAAGCGCTGTACACGGTTTTGGGGGTACAATCTGGGAGAGAGAAGAGTTCCTGGAAGCGTGGGGCAAAGAGGAGGCGGAAAGGGTATCGTCGGTGTATATCGTGGCCAGTGTGAGTGACTTGTACATACATCGGGATCGACAAGTGTCGTTACTCTGAGTGCGAGTCGGAGTCTGCGAATGAGCATCCCGTTTGGGCAAGACGATGGTATCGTGCCGTCTCAATGTCTTCAAACGGGGGTCTCGAAGAGATCTTGTCACGAAGTTGAAGAGGGAAAGGAGAAAGGCGCGAACATCCCGCCGGCGACCCATCCTTTATATAAGCGTCGAGGAGAACAATGGCCTGCCGCTTCCTCGTTCAATCATGGTCTGTGAGCCCCATTACCCCTCTCTTGTTCCATCCCATGGTGGCACTCGAAAACGAATAGCTTCAAACCGACGGCGCACAAGGAGCATGCTGTGTTGTGGCGGCGGCTGGCTTGGTACGACGGAGCCAACGCTGCGGAGCGAAGATGCCTCGCAAACTACCGAGAACAGGAAAACAAACGAAAAGATGACAAGTGGGAAACCAGCAGAGTCAGCGGCACAGCACCAGTCCAGTCCTGATGCGATTTACTTGGGAGTTCAGCAACAACAGCCCGCGGTCACGGTCAAGCGTTTGGCTCCTCTTTGTCCTACGCCGTGTTAGTGAATGCGGGATGTGATAGGTTCGCGGTACCAAGACATGCGTGAATCACCGATAGGTGGCTTGCTCTCGCCTCAGATTGGCGGCATCGGCAGTAGGCATCACAGATTGTTTGCCCATTCGTGCGACGCCGGCTCAACGGTTCCCTTTTACGAGCGCTAGTCCAAACATATATTCGGTTACGAGCAGGAAGAACGAACCAGGCTGCAGGGGAGGCGCACAAAGGCTGGGAAACCCCAAAAGGGAAAAAAAGTGCCTTTGCTCGTGATGCCTAAGAACCCATAGCGCCGCGCCATGCTCAAGTGATAGCCTATCCTTTGCCCAAGAAATCCAAAAATCATTACCCTCGTACATCCACCGCGGCGTATCACTCTGTCTCGGGGTTACTATTTTCGACCTCGAGCAACTAGCCGCCGGTGCAACTCGACAAAGATATCGCTCCAGTTTTCCTCCATTGCTCCCATCTGCCGTCCAATCCTCGATGCCAAGAACTCTCCAATCTTGTTCACGTTGAAATGTTCCCCGTACACCACCGCCACCGACGAGGCTATATTCATGTCCAATCCCTTGGTAGCGTTGTGGTTGTGGAATTCCAGCGTCACCTGCACCCTTGTGCGCAGAGGTACTACCAGCAGTGACGTGACAGCTTCAATGCTCGAATCAGACGTCTTTCGAACCTGCGTCGGGAACGTAGAGTTGATGCGCCGGATTTGAGACGAGACCTTCGTTGCTCTCTCCCATGACTGCTGCACCACACCGAGAAGCTCTGGGATTGCAGTGGTACTCTGCTGCAACGCTCGTACATAGTCCCGAATACATTGCAAGAAAAAGTCCTTCTCAACAGTGCGAGGGAGGGGGTCCTTTTCTCGACAATCAGCGATATACCACAAGTCGATCTGCGAATTTGCTGCGCCTTGCTGAAATGATGTCACATCAAAGACTATCTCGATCTCTCGCTTGTACGCCATGGACAGGGTCGTTCCGTTGACCCCAGTCACTGCCCATCCAAGCTTCTTTTCGAGTGCCTCCACACGGCCTACATCAGTTGTGTTAGCAAACGGTAATGTGCCTAGCCTTCGAGGTCCCTCACCTTTGAGAACATGGACCTCCGCGCTACTCCAACCACGGCAATTTTCCCTAATCTTCTCCGACTGGGCTATGTCAGCTAGGCAGCTGGCCTTCTTAGCTGACAATGATTCACTGCTCGCTTGCGCGGCTTCAAATTGGAGACGTAGTTCGGCAATGAGCTCCTTCTTTGCTTCGATGTCAGCATCCAGGGAGACGAGTTCTTGGCGAGCGGAATCGAGCTCCGCAGGGTCGCAGTCGGCGATTTCCCGGGCGGCTTCTTCTAGAGTCTCGTGCTCCTCCTCCAGCCCCTCGCAGGTCCTTGTGAGCTCAGGTAGCACCGACTCCAACATTTCCATCTGTTCTTGCAGTGTTTTGTAGTCCCCATCCATGTCGCTGGAGATCTTGAGGAGACCTTCTCTGAGCCCTTGCTGAAGTTTCATTCTCCATTCATACCACATGGCTTTGCTTAGAAGGCGAGCATGCGTCTTGACATTCTTGAATTGGCCGTCCATCAAAGCTTTGACATCCGGCGCTGCCGTGATATACTCTTGGAATAATGGAGGGTTGTTTTCAAGAGTATCTGCCTCGATCTCCTTGACCATCCGCCGCCCTTCCGCGATGTACTTCTTCAGTTCGCGACAAGAATGTTGATAGAGCTCGAGCATTGGCACAGTACAGGCACTCGCCACCACGCAGCGCTCCAATGACATATCGTCCTCACCATCAGCAGCAGTGCCGTCTCGTAACGTTCCTGGGGCAGTAGTGTGTCGCCGCTTCGTCGTTTGCAATTCCATGAAGCGAATGGAAATCATGTTGAGGAAATCCTGCAGATCGATTCGGTCGCTGTCCTTTTCTTCTGGTGGGGCCTTCTCAGGTGAATCAATATTTGTTCCGTGTACCGTATGGTTCGCTTTCATATTAAATAGTGCCTCCTTACGAGGGGTGGTCGCTTCGGTAGCCTTCAACGGTGATGAAAGGCTGTTATGCAGGTCTGGTGCAGCGATCTTACCACGGAACCCAGAGACATCGCCAGAGATACCACCGGCTTTTGTTGGTTGCTGCAGTCTAACGTTCTTGACGGGACTGCCCTGATGACCACGGAGGCGCTTAACACCGTCATTGTCTTCCGCATCCTCATCATCAAGCTCGGCGGGACGCTTGCCAAGGAGGCCTCTGGCACTGCCAACATGTAGACTCTTGCGTCCATTGAGTGGCCTCCGAGTAGGACTTAGACTGTCAATCATCTCCCTCAGGTTGACAGTTGCATCCTTGTCCTCTTCTGGGAGGCCAACCCTCGGTGTAGCACGCTCACGCTCTTCATCGCGACTTCGCTGATCGTCAACCTCCTTGGAGAGAGCTCGCGGGTCTTCAAAAGCTACCAAACGGTTGCCAGGTATAAACTTGCTTGCAGAGTCTCCGATCGAGCTTCGGCGGTCAAAGACTTCGGTAATTCGTGGCGATCCTAAACCCTTTCGGTCAGCTCCGACCCCCGACACACGGCGACTCTCAGGAGTGGCATAGTTTGCTGGGCTTTGCTTGGTAGATCCAAGACTACGACGAGGCACTGGTGTTGCGTTGCTCAAGGTTTTGGCTGATGAGGAAGCCGGAGATTTGGTGGGGGATTTGGTGGAAGATTTGGCGGGAGAGAGCCTGCTTGATCGTCTCCTAGCAGCCGCCGGTGCTTGCGGGCTATGGCCCTGTGACTTCCGGGCCACTCGGGCGGGTTGTGGTCGCTTTGTCGGAGAGGGCGATTCTCTGCTGGGTTGGGGTTCGCGCTGCTCCTCCGGGCTTAGCTGTTTACCGCGCAAGGGAAGAAGGCCAGTGCTCAGATTGGGACTCTCGAGTGCAGCATTACGGGACGACCTTCGCCTTGGTGGTTGTTTCGAGATGGCGTTCAAGATGGCGGTTTCTGGGCTACCTGGCTTGTTGGCTTCCTCCACCATAATTTGTCTGCCCAGGCTGCGTCGGCCTTGGCTGCTCAAAATGCCGCCAATGGCGGCCGTCATATCCATGCCTCCCGTCAGATCCATATCGGCACTCGTGTCGTCGTCATCGCCTTGAGAATCGTTTGAATCATCGCGATGGGAGGAGTTGGATAAAATACGCCCAACACTAGTTGTCATATCCATAGTCATATCAGCTTCTTCCAATTGGTTGAGAGTCCGCCGACGTGAGGCGTCAATACTCTTGCGCTTGTTGTTGCTGAGAACACCACCCATGGCCATTGTGAACTCCATGGACATTTCTTCGTCACCGGCACAATCATCTGTTGTATCATCGAGGCTAGCAGGCCGAATGCCACCTAGCGCTGTCGTAAATTCCATGGTCGCCTCATCTCGTTCTCGTTGGGGGCTATCATCCGGTACCTCCCGAATAGGGCTGCTTTCTGGGGACTGCGCGGGCAAGATGCCTCCTAGGGCTTTCGTAACATCCATGGACATTTCCGCCTCTTCCTCCGATTGGATGGCCTCAGCAGGCCTAATAATGCGTCCCATATTGTATGTCATGTCCATTTCCATACCAGCTTGGGTGGCTTCATTAATTGAGTAGTCCGGCCTCGAGGCCGCCGCGGATGTTGAGCTATTTGTCGGGTTGCTCTGCTTCTGCGTATCTTTTCTGATCCATCCAAATGATGGAATAACTTCCTCTTCCTCCTCGTCTTCTGCCTCCCCACCGTCCTCGGGGTAGTAGTCGTCCAATCGCTGTGTACCTGCTCGCTCCGCAGCAAGCCTGAGCGCTTCTTCAAGTGTGGAGGACTCGTCATCAAACGGAGCCGATCGATCCGACGCTACCGTGGTTCCAGTGACTTCTTCGGTGTCAATTGTCATCATCGTTCCATCATCAGAGTCACTATTTGACATTTCGTCTTCCTCTGCGTCCTCCACTTCTTCCACACCATCCGCAGGCTCTGAATCGTCGCTATAAAGAATGGAGGTGGCACTATCATCGTTATCGTATCCAGTTGTATTCGCCGCTGAGTTGCGCCGTTGTTGGGGAGTTGCCTGATAGTGAGCGCCCGTGACATTCGATGCTCTCCGAGATGAATAGTCGGTCGACGCGGTCGAGTCTTGCATATCTATATCATGAAAGGTGTGAAGAGTAGCTTCTGCAGCAAAAGAGACTCTTCGATTCGCGAGTGACTTGCGACGAGCATCTCGGCGCTCTTGCTCCTCGCGTTCACGGGCAGCTGCTTGCTGTTCTTCTTCGGTGCGCAGCGCAATCCTGGATGCAGTGAAGTCGCTGCTCTTCGAGTTACGAGGAGACTTTCGACGTATGGTTTCATCGCTTCCGCCAGATGCTCGTTTCGTTGGTTTGAGTGAGGGAATCTCGGCAATGGCTAACATGCGTGGCTTGAGGATTGATCGCGGTGCGGCAATGGACTGAACAGCGTTAGTTTTTATGCATCTCGACCAACCCTGGAAACATACTGCTCTCCTATTTCCTGTTCCAGGTCTAAGACTATCCAGACCTCCCGGCCCTATGCTTTTACTTCTCGCTTTGCGACCTGCAGCCAGCTCGCTGGCAACGTCAACGGTCGCATTTTCTTTATCTCTAGCTTTTCGTATATCATGTTGTGATCCAATAGATTTTCTCGCGCGTCTGGTAGCGGGAACTGTAGCGTCACCAGGTGAAGACATATTGACGAGGTGGTTGCGAGATGTCGGTTTATGAACGCGCAGAACGATGGGCGAACGGCCAGCCAAATCCCAGGCTCAATCGCAAGTGACGTTTCGCGCCAACCCGCGTTTGTTTACTTTCGGCCCGCTTGGGAAGAAGGTACGTACCGAATTCGAGGTGGGGTTCGATACAGAGCAGGTCCACAAAAAACCAACCGCGAGCTTCGGTTCACGTGATACCGTCGCTTCATCACGTGTGGTGGTAGACCAGCCAATCACAACGCTCGCCTAGCCAGCCCAATCTAAATTTTGCAAGCCCTAAGGTGCGAAGTTGCAAAAATTGGTGCGCCGGTGCCCTACTCTTCCATCCAGCGCAAATCCAACGACCTTGTTCACACCCATCCCAAACGACCCGTCCTCTTGTAACGACAATCCCCAGCAGGATCATTCAAGATGTGAGAATTACCGAGCAAGCGAACGACAACTATATGCGCAAACTTGTTTTGCTGACTTATTTTCGCATCTCAGGGCGACCGAGTTGACAGTCCAGTCGGAGCGTGCTTTCCAAAAGCAACCGCACATCTTCCTCAACTCCAAGACCAAGGCCAAGAGCGCCAGGCCCGGGAAGAACGGACGACGATGGTACAAGGACGTCGGCCTGGGTTTCCGTACCCCCAAGGCCGCCATTGAGGGCAGCTACATTGGTACGTGCGACAGCTACAGTGTCGGCTTCATTTTCCACGACGAGCGAGGTTCCGCAAACCAGAGAACGACGAATCGAGGCGCGACGATGGATCATGGAGTTGAAACGAAATTGCAAAATCGACTTCTCCTTCCGGGCGGCTATACTAACAGCAACGATAGACAAGAAGTGCCCTTTCACCGGTCTCGTCTCCATCCGTGGCCGTATCCTCACCGGTACCGTCGTTTCCACCAAGATGCACCGCACCGTCGTCATCCGCCGCGAGTACCTTCACTTCATCCCCAAGTACTCCCGTTACGAGAAGCGCCACAAGAACCTCGCCGCCCACGTTTCCCCCGCTTTCCGTGTTGAGGAGGGTGACCAGGTCACCGTTGGCCAGTGCCGTCCTCTGAGCAAGACCGTACGTTACCGATACGATGCCCCGAGCAATGCCACAATCGACAATCCGAGTACTAATATATCGACGTTAGGTCCGTTTCAACGTTCTGCGTGTTCTTCCCCGTACCGGCAAGTCTGTTAAGAAGTTCTCGAAGTTCTAAAAATATTGCGGGCTTATGTTGTGGCATTTTTTGGCGTGATAAACAACAGGGGGATGGGAAATTCCCGCTGTAGGGTTGGGCACCGGAAGTTGCTTTACACGATTGTACGGTAAATGCAATCCAAAAATTACAAAGATTAACGAATGGAATTGGATCATCTGTGACAACGGGCGAGCATTCATGGTGAGGCTTAAAGCAACAACACAAAGTTAGCCCAGAATGGCAATATGAAGTGACCTCGGCGACGGCTTTGTGCCAATTGCTATGCCATTCCTTGCGACCGTAATAACATGTTGCCCAAGCCGGCGCTGAACATGCCACATGAAAAGCACGCTGAACCAATTCTCTAACGCGCAGCACCCTGGGTAGCTTCGAAGGGGTGCAGAAACTCGATGAAACGTCCGTATTTGAATTGATGCGTAGATTCGCATGCCATTGAACATTGAACATTCTCATCAATGTGGCTGCCGCGGATGTGATCGTACAGTGCGTATTACAGTGTGGATAATATTCGCACCCTTGCCTATCTAGATTCCATATTTGCAAGGACCTGCTCCAGGGTCTGAGAATGCCCGTGTTAACCCGCTTCGACATTCGCAATGGGCTGGCTACCGTCAATATTCGGAGGGGGCAACTCCAGCGACCCCCGTAGCAACCTGGACCCCAAGCTCCGCGAGTTCCTTGACAAGGAGTCGCCAGTCAAGTACACCACGTCACAAGCACCGCCCAGGGCGCCATCACCAGCGACAGACCCGGCGGCGCAAGGCGGCACCGCTCCCGCTCCCGACAGCGCAAAGAGCGCGGTGCCCACAGAAAGCTTATACCAGGACGGGCGTTACGCGCACCTGTGGAAGAACTACCGGCCGCTCGCGCAAATCGAGGAGGAGACTACGACGGAGCAGGAGAAGCTGGTAAAGATTCTCGATGGGTACAAGGAGCGCAAGCAGGCGATTGGCATCGCGGCGATGGAAAACTGCGCCATACAACAAGAAGAATGGATCAACTGCATGAAGAACGGCAGCTGGTCCGACCAGCTGCAAATGTGCCGCCACCAGGTTCATCGGTACGAGCGCTGCTATACAATGCAATCGGTACGAACTGTCCCCCGGCTGCTGCCCACGCCTTGTTCCAGGAACACTTATCTAACCAATCTTATTTTTCTCTCTGCTAGAGGTTCCTGCGCGCGCTCGGCTACGGCTCGGTGATTGACCGCCCCCCGCAGGTCGAGGAGGACATACAGATGCACGCCGACAAGCTGTTCAACCGGATGCTGGAGCACGAACGGGCCGTCGCGCAGGCCAAGGAGGAGGGCCGGCCGCCCCCCGTATTCGACTCCGTCGTGCCCCGGCCGCCCCGGCCGCTCCCCGCGCCCGCCGAGGACGTCGAGAAGACATGGCGCGACGCGCTGGCGAAGCTGCCCGCGGACGAGCGCGAGGCGGAGGAGGCGGCGCTGCGCGTCGACTACCAGACCAAGGAGGACGTGGCCAAGAACATCAAGGGCATCATGGAGGCCAGGAACAAGGAGAGGGAGGTACGCCAGGCCGCGGGGGAGGCTACGCTGGCCGATACGTTGTCTGCGTTGTGGAATGGCGGCAAGGGCAGCAAGTAGTGTGGTTGAACTGCCAGGAACGCAATGTGCTGAAAAAGACTAATATACTTCGAGGGTTGGGTGTAAGATATATGTACACTATTAATTTCATGACGATGAGCGAAATGCATTTTTGGATACCGAGGGAAACAACGTTCCACTTGTACAAAACTGAGGAAACAAAGCGATCTACGTTTATCGACTTTTTTCTGTCGATATGATAAGACTGATTAAGAAACGGTTCTACAACAAGCACCACAGGATCCCGTGGTCTAGTTGGTTATGGCATCTCGTTAACACCGAGAAGGTCCCCGGTTCGAGCCCGGGCGGGATCACGTTTTTTTGCTGTTTCGCGCAATTGGCGTCTTCATTTTTTCATCGAATTATCTTCGTAAGACTCTGTTTCTCTTTTGTTTCCATTTCATCCACGGTGTTTTCATGACTGTCTTCCCCGGTACTTCCGGGTACTCTGCAGTCGTGTAGCGGTAAAGTGATTAGAACTCGTGCTCGACTGTTAGCAGCTATAGCTAGTAGAAAATGCTCTCCGAGCCGGTAATTAGTGAAATAGGGGATTAGATTTTCTGAAGATATAAATGGAGTACCTATTAAATGACTAGTATAAAGAAAAAGAAAGTGGAAAGGCGAAACACCAGCATCAAGATCACTCGCTTTTACGCGCTGCTCCCTACCCTATAAGAGGCAAATACCCGCCGTAGGACGATGCACCTAAGCGATAGGGAAGTGATGAGCAAAACATGTCACGGGTGAAACGAATAGCCAAGTCCATGAAGGATCGAAAGGGATCCGGGTACTTAGCATCAGAGAGCCCGTAGTCGTTAATATGGGAACTAGCGTGGTGAGGGTGAGCAGAGGGGAATGCTGCAGACCCTTTCTAATACATGTGCATGTATTGCGCGTTCCGGGACAAGTTGTGCCCAGCATACCACAGGGAGAGAGCGAGAACAAAAAGTAAAGAGGCAAGAAGAGCAGACGGCAGGAATGCTCCGAGGAGAGTAAAGAATCATATTTTGCGCCTCCAGCCCCCCAATTGTCTATATGCCAGAAAGAAACGTTACCCTGCGCCGTGATGCATGCTTATATAGTAGTATTATTGCCGAGAGAGACGAGCAGCCTTGAAGCGGCTCATGCGCTCGCCGCCCTCCGTCTCGTCGAGCGGCTGGACAGCGCCCTCCCTTTCCTTCAGGAAACCGTCGCCGTCACGCCGAATGAAGCGGCTGCGCAGACGCTGGTGCTCCTCCGCGACGCCCATGTGGACCATGGCGTCGTCGAGCTCGCCGGGGTCCGCGGGCCGTGAGACGCTGCCCTTTTCGACGAGCGTGTCGGCGATCGTCTTGCCCGCCGGGCCGGTTGGGACCGGCCGCTCCTCCTGCTCGTGCTGGGAGAGAAAGGACGCGGGCACGTCAAAGGGGCCCTTGGGGATGGCGGGCTGCGTCTGCGCGCCGGCCGTGGCCGCCTTCTTGAACCGCGACGGTCGTTGCGCTGGCGGCGCGGCAGCGGGTTTGGATGCCGGCTTTCGTTCCACAATGAGGTCGCTCATGGGCTCAACAACGGCCGCGCTGGCCGGCTTGGATGCGGCGGCGGGGCTTGGGTCGGCCGCGTCAGCGATATCGAGTTCCTCGGCGAAGCGCACTCCCTTTTTAGGCTCCTGGCTGGCGGAACTCCTCTCCTTGACGATGGATTTTGTAGGCGCGGCCGAAGGAGAAGCGGTGGATGGTCTGGGCTGCGGCTGAATGCGGATGCGACCAATCCCTTCACCATCGTCTTCGTCGGAGTCTCTTTCTTCCGTCTGCTCTTCAAGCTTTTGCGTAAAGCGTGATTTGACACCTAACTTGGTCTCCAGCTCCAACATTCGTCTTTGGTACTTGTCGGTAACCATGCGGCCTGTGAAGCGACCGTATCTATCCTCGTCGTCGTCGTCTTCGTCAGTTTCATCGCCTTCTAGCCATTCTTCATCGTCGAGGTCATCATCATCATCATCTTCTTCGAGGTTAAGTTCAGCCACCACAGCGCCCATCTCGCCCATGCTGTACTTGAGCATCTGTTGGCGAAGGGCAGCATCGTCGGGATCCTCATCGTCGGGAATAATCGCGGGTTGGCTGCTGATTTTTTCCTGCTCTCTGGCGGTCTTCATGATGCCGTCTACACGCCTCGCCATCCGTGAGACTGGAGGTGTCACCGCCTGGGCCGGCTCCGACTCGGGGGGTAGCGGTAGCGACTCCTTTACCTTCTTCGCGGACTGGCTCTCGGCAACGATGGCGCTTGCTGGGTTTTGTTCCGGCTCTGATGAGGAGGGCTCTAATGAAGTGGCATCAATGCCGGCCTTCTCAAGCGCTGCTTTGACACGCGGTAAGGCTTCCCCAGGTCGGTTCAGGCGGAACGAAAGAACATTGCCCTCTTCATCCAACTCTTCAACGATTTCTGTGATGGGAGGGCCGTTTTCGTCGATGGCACCCTGTTCATTGGAGGACTCGGCGTCCGAAATCTCGAGCTCTGCCTTCTCCAGCTGGGTTCGCAAGCTGCAAACGTTTTGGCTGACATAGTCAATGCGACGATCCAGAACGTTGACGATCTGGTCACGCGAGCGCTGCTGCTGGCCAAAAATCTGATCCAGCTCCCTCCCAACCAGAAGCTCGCCATCGAAGCCGGCACGTATCCGCTGCAGGTCCTCGGCCGTGGCTTGCTCGGCAAGGGCCTGCACCTCTTCCTTGAGGGCCTCGTACTCGGCGTCCCATGTCTGCCAGTGCTGCAGGCCCTTGCGTTGCTCCTCAACTTTGTCCTTGAGACGCGCGATATGGAGATCCATATCGGCGAGCGTCTCATGGACAGGAGGCGCTTGCGAAGCCGCCACCATGGTGTGGGAAGAAGGATGGATATGCGTTCGGGAAGAACAGAGCTTCAAGTAAAGGATGGAAAATTATTGCTTTTGGTTGGCCACGACGGTGGGGGCGATTTGGAGCGCTGCGAAAAGCGGATCACAGCTATCTCCGGACAGGCAAACGAACAGGCAATGGAGGGAGCCAGTGTTGGACATGAATCCGTTAGGCAACACAATGAAAACGGGCAAGGGATGAAGAGTCTGGAAAGCGCCCTTTGACGAATGAATGCCGAGCTGTTCAATGTCACTAACAGTTTCTATCATAGAATTCACGGCTGGGTTTTTCAGCTGCCCCCGCGCCGGGAACGCCTCCAGTCCGTCACTAGGCTAAGGCTGGTGCTTATAAGAACGATCAAATCGCCAACCTTCGTTTCTCCTCCTCTGCGATGCGCCTGTCGACACAGCTTGCTTTTCCAAAAATGACATCCACCACGGACACTCGTACACTGGAGGCGGAATGCTACTGCGGTGGCGTGCACTTCACACTCGACATCCCCGTTGCAGACCTTCCTCTCAAAGCCTACCTGTGCCACTGCAGCATATGCCGCTACAATACCGGAACTCTGGCAAACATGCACGCCAACATCAGCCAAGGCGTCGACCCAAAGTGGATTGCGCCGTCCAGCATTGATAGCCTGGTCTCATACAAGATACCCGGTGTCGGCTACACTCCCAAGTCGTGCCCGACGTGCGGCTGCCATGTCGGCGCCGTTGGAAATGATGACGGGGGATGGACGCTGGCGACGGCGATACTCAAAGAACACGGTCGTGACGTTGTCCATGCTGCGTCGCATGTATTCAGCAAGTCTGCCGGAGATGGCGGGTTGGCAGGCATCCTGACGCATGTGCAGGGCAAGCCCTTGGGAACCTGGAACCCCAAAGATGACCAGCCCAACGCAGCCGCCCCGAAAGCCAATGTTGAGACCGGCGCCGACGGAAAGGAGCGACTCCGGGCCCAGTGTCACTGCGGCGGCGTCTCCTTCACCATCCCTCGGCCGTCCAAGGAGATGGCAGAGCACCAGTACGCGAAGCACTTCGTGTCGCCGCTTGATCTGACAAAGTGGTATGGCACACTCGATCTTTGCGACGACTGCAGGCTGGTCAATGGAACGCCGGTGGCGTCCTGGATCTTTGTGCCCACGGATGCCATCGAGCCGGCGGTTGGCGAGGACCTCAAGCTTGGCACCATCAAAACGTACGCCTCCTCGGAAGGCGTGACGCGCGCCTTTTGCTCCGTCTGCAGCGCCACCGTCTTCTTCCTGCAGCACAGCCGTCGCTACAATGACGTGCCCGTGGCCGACATATCCACGGGGCTGCTGCGGGCGCCGGATGGGGCCATGGCGGAGAGCTGGATCACCTGGCGGACGCGATGCTCTTTTGAAGGCGACGGGCTCGCTTTTGATAAAGACATGGCTGAAGGCATTATCGAAGGTATGAAGAAGTGGACGGGAGAAAGAAACGGTGGGGAGATTCTGACGGGCGAGATTTGAGACTTGGGCGGAGGACAGTGCCGGTGTAAGTGGACATGATTGCGGGCGAGCGAGGTGTTTGGCGCTGTGGCTGTTGGCGGGCAGCAAAGACGTTTATTGGAGCTAGTTTATCATGAAATTAGCCACCTGTGCCGTTCCTTTTCCATCCCGTCATGACATTATCGACCGTGTATCCAGATTGGTCGCACTCTGGGCGCGCTGAGAGGATTGGCCAACGTGAGCCGTTCTTGAACTATTTAGTGCATTTCTGGGTTTAGAAAACCGCGTCAGGGCTTCGTAGGAATTAATACATGAAGCGAAATGACCCTCGACATACCTGCCCTCTTGGTGCCTGCTCCAGACTGACCAGCCGCGTCGTCACCTTGGAGTCTACTAAGGGCGCATTTACTATAAAAGCCAGCAGAAACAACCCGTCTCGCTCCTATAACCAGTAGCTGGACACAATGCAATAGCTGTTACGTAGCGAATATTCCACTTGGAGCATGGCGTGAATGAAAAATCATGGGCCGGCCAAGGATGGTGTTGGACCATTACAGAGAAGCCAGCCAAAAAAATCAAGAATGCACACTTCATCGCTATATTCATGCTGATTCAAATATTTGAAAACCAGATAAGCCCCAAACGACAACCCAGTTCGATCCGGTGCAGTTTCCCCAGCGTACTACTAGCACGGCGCTGACCGATCCCGCTACCGCCCGCACTGTACTCACTGTACTGTCTTAGCCCAAGCGCACCAAGTGCAGCTGCAAGCCTCAATCTCTCATTGTTCATGCCCGCATTGCCCAGCAGCTGCAGCACAACCTGCACAAGCAAATTATTTCGATGCAGCATGTATCACGGCGACCTTTCTCTCTTATAACCAGGCTCTTCCTCGTCCCGCGACGGCAAGCCTCGCGCACAATGGCGACCTCTCCCGCCACCACCACCGCCGCCAGATCCTACAACGTGAGTCCAGCCAGCCTCGGCACCGGAGCGAGATTTTCTCATACGTGAAGCTGTGCTGACGGCTAACCGACGCGCGCCCGACAGGATGCGATTGACGCGCTCAACACGCTGCAGACGCCCTATGAAGTCATCGAGGCCCGGCGCAAGGCCGGCATCAAGCCCGATGCCGGCTCCATCCGGGAGATGCGCACCTATCTCAAGCGCATCGGCTACTCGGTACGGCTCCCTCTTCTCTCTCCCGCGAGAAATACGTCGCAACTCACTCACACGCTGCCCGGTTAGCCCACTGATCTAGACCGCCTCAACATCATCCACGTGGCCGGCACCAAGGGCAAGGGCAGCACGTGTGCCTTTGTCGACTCCATCCTCGCCGAGTACCGCCAGGCGGCGGCCGGCCGCGGTGGAAGCAGCCCCGGCGGCGGCGCCTCGGTCCTCGCCAAGACGGGCCTCTTCATCTCGCCGCACCTCATCGCCGTGCGGGAGCGCATCCGCATCAACTCGGCGCCCATCTCCGAGGCGCTCTTCGCCAAGTACTTCTTCGAGGTCTGGGACCGCCTCGCGTCGTCCGCGCTGCAGCTGTCGCCCGAGGAGGACCCCTCCTCCCCCGCCCCCTCCTCCGCCACCAGCCGCCCGGTGCCGCCCGGCAGCAAGCCCATCTACGGCCGCTACCTCACCCTCGTCAGCTGGCACGCCTTCCTGCAGGAGGGCGTCGGCGTGGCCGTGTACGAGACGGGCGTCGGCGGCGAGTTCGACGCCACCAACGTCGCGCCGCGCCCGCTGGCCGCCGGCATCACCACGCTCGGCATCGACCACGTCCACGTGCTCGGCGACACCGTCGCCAAGATCGCCTGGCACAAGGCCGGCATCATGAAGCCCGGCAGCCCCGCGATGACCGTCGAGCAGCTCCCCGAGGCCGCCGCCGTGCTGCGCACGCGCGCCGCGGAGAAGGGGGTCGCGCTCGCGGAGCTGCCCCTCGACCCGCGCCTCGCGGGTGTCCGCGTCCGCCCCGCGGCCACGTTCCAGAGGCGCAACGCCTCGCTGGCGGTCGCGCTGGCGGAGACGGCGCTGCGGAGGCTCGGCGTGCCGCTGGGCGAGGGTGAGGACGGCGGGGGCTTGCCGTCGGAATTTGTCAGAGGCCTGGAGAAGACGAGCTTCCGCGGCCGGTGCGAGGTCAAGGCCGAGGACAGGATCACATGGCACGTGGACGGCGCGCACACGGCGGACAGCCTCAAGGTGTCTGCCAAGTGGTTCGCCAGCGAGACAGAAAACAGGTATGCTCGGCCCAATGTCCACGTCACCAACATCCGCAGTACACCAACACTGACATGTGCAGCACCGGACCGCGCGTCCTCATCTTCAACCAGCAGGGGCGCACCGAGGCCGTCGACTTCCTCGCCTCCATCTTCGAGGCCAACAAGAAGCCGCCGGCGTCTCCCTCGTCCTCGCACCCTCCCCCTCCCGGCGGCGCGCAGGCCTTTGACCACGTCATCTTCTGCACCAACGTCACGTACGCCGCGACGGGCTACAAGCGCGACTTCGTCAACCGCCAGGTCGACCCGGCCGAGGTCGCGGGCATGACGGCCCAGCGGCGCTTCGCCGAGGCGTGGGCGCGGCTCGACCCCGGCGCCGACGTCCGCGTCCTCCCCACCATCGAGGAGGCGCTCGCCTGCGCGCGCGGGCTCGCCGCGGCCCTGCCCGAGGGCGGCGGCAGCGCCGTGCAGGCGTACGTCACGGGCAGCCTGCACCTGGTGGGCGGCGCGCTGGGGATCCTGGAGCAGGCGGATGCGCTGTAGTCGTGTTGATGAGGAGTCATATATCTAGACGGGATACGCTGGCAAGGGAAGTAGAAGGAGTCGAAAAAGAGATGTACGTAGATTGAGTATGGACATGTTATAATAGACTGTCGGGTTCGATAGCCCGCATGATACCCCCGACTAGATGTAAACTCCCAGTAACCAGCACCTTGTGCTCCGTGCCGACCGCCGTCTTTCTCGCTTCGGCCACCGCGCTCTGCACGTTGTCAAAGACACTCACGCGGCACTCCGGCGCCAGCGCCCGCATGGCGTCCGCGAGGGCGTTCTGCACGCTCAGGTCGCCGCCGTGGTCCGCCGCCGCCTGCTCGTTCCTCGTGAACAGCGCTCGCGAGAAGACGCCCGTCCCCTTCGCCGCCGACGCCGCCACGGCGCCGACAAGGTGCGCGAGCAGCGCGGGCGCGTCGCGCTCCTGCTGGTTGAACACCAGCGTCACCTCCTCGCCCGCCGCAGAGAGACTCTGCACGAGCCACCGCGCCACCTGCTCGACGCTGTCGCGCGTGTGCGCGCCGTCGAGCATCCACCGCACGCCGTGCGCCTCGTCGGCGAGGACCTCGCAGCGCCCGCGCAGCGTCGCCTCCCGCAAGGCCCGCGTCATCGCCCCGGGCAGCCGCGCCAGCGCCTCCGCCGTGGTCGCCGCCTCGTCGCGCGCGCCCAGGTGCTCCTGCACGGCGAGCGCGGCGAGCGCCTGGTTGCGCGCCTGGAAGTCGCCGTGCAGCCGCGCGTCCGGGACGCCGCCCCACGCGCGGACCGCCGCCTCGTCCAGCTCCGTGAGCCGCGCGCCCTTCTCCGCGGCGCGACGCCGCAGGACGTCCATCACGCCGGCGGAGGTGGCGCCGTCCGCCTCCCCCACCCCGAGCGTAAAGGCCGCGACGCCCGGCTTGAAGATGCCGGCCTTGTGCCACGCAATCTCCTCGACGGTGCCGCCCAGGATCGCGACGTGGTCGACGCCGAGCTGCGCCACCACCGCGGCCGAGACCGCGGCCGGGGGCAGCACGTTGGTCGCGTCGTACTCGCCGCCGATGCCGCACTCCATGACCACGTCGCGCACGCCGGCGCGCAGGAACACGTGCCACGCGAGGATCGTCAGGAAGCGAAAGTAGAACGGCTTCGACGCGGGGCCCTCGGCCGCCGCCCGGTCCCGGCCCTCGGCCAGCGCGGCCGCCGTGAAGCGCTCCCACAGCTCCCAGAAGGCCGCCGCGAACGCCGCCTGGCTGAGGGGCGCGCCGTCGATGGCGATGCGCTCCCGCGGGCTGACGAGGTGCGGGCTCGTGTACGTGCCCACCGACCGGCGCGGCTGCCCCGAGGACGACGACGACTGGTACGCGGCGCGCAGCAGGGACGTGGCGAAGGCGCAGACGGAGCCCTTGCCCTTGGTGCCCGCGACGTGGATGTGCCGCATCGCGGCGAGGTCGCGCGGCGCGTAGCCGGCCCGGCGCAGCCACACGATCATCTCGGGGATGGCCTGCGCGTTCAGGTCCTTGGACGACGGCGGCGGGGTTGGTGATGATGGGCTTCCGCTCTCCTGTCGCGGCGTCTCAAAGAGCGTGGTGACGGCGCGGTTCGACGCGAGCAGGTTGAGCTTGGCCAGGGCGGCATCGTAGCTGCGCGGGGCCGTAGTCGCGGATGAGCTCATCCCTGACGATCTCTGGTGTTGTAGCGAATACGCAGCTGCGATCCTGGGCTGTGGTGCTGCTGCGCAGATGGGAGCTGCTGTGGCGTGGAGGCAGCGGATGCAGTGCTGCGTGAGGCGATTGTTGCGCATCGCTGGGAGCCGAGGCTTCTCGGTACGCGTCGTTCTGAAACCTATCCACCGGATATACGATGCAGTTTCGACACTGTATTTTTTGTGTTGTGCTCTGAGCGGAAGCCGATGTTGATGCTAATGGAAACGGCAAAGAAGCATGGAAGAGCTGTAGATAGACCTGCGGGTCTCGGGCATGGCACCCATCTGATAGCAACCTCCATGTCGAATGTGCGACAACTCTTTGACAACACGGCGCAAGTCGTCTGGACGGAAGAATTCACGCATCAGATGGCACTACGCCGTATTAAGGATTTCCAAATGAACTCTCAAGACGGTCTATTGATATATTTAATACACAGGCTATGTGCCTCCTAGACGCATCCGCCGAAGACCAATGTACACCACAAAGAAAAACGACGCATTGTTTGAAAAGATCCCCCTATATTTTGTTTTTAGTCTACGCGCAAGCTCTGCAGGCGGGCTTCTGTTGCGATGACCTAGAGGAGCAAGGTGTTAGTCAAAGTCGCTACCATGTTGCATTGCAGTTGTTGGACTTACATCAAGGGCTTGTTGCACCTCCAGCACCTTGCGTACCTCTCCCAGCCAGTCGCGGCTGAGAGTCTTGGCCCAACCCTCGAGACCGTTCATCTCACGAGCCGCAGCATCCAAGTCACCCTCCTCAAGGAAGGTCTGCGTGCGGGTCAGGATGCTCTCCACGTCGTCGCCCTCTGCAAGGCCCTGCTTCTTGAACATGAGGTGGCTCAGAACCCAGCTGGAAGCGTGGCTCGCGACACCGGCATCGTCGGGTAGCAGGGAGGCCTTGCGGACTTCGCCCGCCACACGACGGAAGCGGTCGATGAGATATGAGGGGGAAGAGATACCCTTTTGGTAGGCAGCAGGGTTGATAGAGGAGATGGCAGCATCGACGACCTCGTCATTGGCAGCAATCTCCTTGAGCGCGACGAGCTCCTTGATGAAGGGCTTGGGGTGGGTGGCACCCTCAAGGCTGGCACGGACGGCTTCAACAGCGACATGCAGCTGTTGAGTCTTCAGGTTCGTGTCAAGAACGGAGTTCCAGCCAACGGTTAGCTTTTCCAAGTCAGCAACCGCCGCCGTAAGCTCGTTCAGCTTGCTTAAGCGGCCCTCGCGCTCAGCCTCGACACGGTTCTGGACTTCCTTGACAAACTCCTTCCTCAAAGCGACAGCCTGCTCCAAGAGCTTGGTGTGAAGCTTCTCCTCGTTCAATTTTTGCTCGCGTTCCAGCAGGAGCTTGACACGCTGATCATAGGTGTCGCGAACCTTGCTCATCTCCTCCTCGAACTCCTTGCGCCATGAAGCCTCTTGCTGGACCATGGTGTTTTCGACCCGCTTTACAAGCTCGGTGGCGGCCTTGTCAAACTCGGCAATCGTAGACTTGACCTCGCCCGCAGCCTTCTTCTCGACACCCGTCTTGAGGGCCTTGAGCTTGTCGCCGACCTCGCCGACTTCACGCTTAGCCTTGGCGATGGTGGTGGAGTATTTGCCATGGGCATTGTCGGCGTTTATGACGAGGATGAGATCGTTGAGCATGCGAACAAGGTCTTGGACGATGGGCTCCTTGGCGTCGGGAAGGCTCATTAGGTCGATGGGCTCAAGGGGAGGGAAGCGCGAGGGCTCGTTGACTTCGGGAGCTTTGAAGTCCTTGGGTTCCTTGCTGGCGACAGGGGCAGGCTGGGCCTCGACAGGCTTGGTCTCCACGGGAGCAGCCTCCTTCTTTGGAGGCTGCTCGGGCTTGGCGGCGGGCTTCTTGCGCGAGCTGGAAGCAGAGGTTGACTGGCGGCCGACGGGCTCGCCGCTATCGGCGACTCGCCATGATGCGCCACTCTGAGCCGGGATGCGCACATGCTCGCCCGAGCTCGGGGCACGGCGCTCGGGGTCGGCGCTGCGGGCGTTTGGGAACTTCTTCTGGAATTCGAGCTCCTCTAGGTATAGGACCGCTTGCTCGCCAAAGGGTACAAACTCGGTGAAGATGTCGTGGAACGTGTCGTTGATGCGCGAGTACCACACACCGCCAGCGAAACCAATGACGCCGAGGAGAATCAGAGAGGTGATGAAGCGGCGGAGACGGGCCATGAAGCCTTTCTTCTTGGGAGGTGGAGGAGGTGGAGGAGTTGACTTGTTACCGCTCCCAGCGACTTGAGACGCAGCGGATGCAACGGCGGCGGCTTTTTCGACAATCTCCTTGGGCACGGGAGGAGGGGTCAGAGGGACCTCATGGAGGCCAACCTTCTTCTCAATGGTTTCCTCGGCGGGCGCAGGGGCGCGTTCGGAGCTCTTGATCTCGGAGGTCGGCAGGACGGGGGTCTTGTGGACATCGGGGTTCTTCTGGTCGGCAAAGTATCTCTGCTAGCTTGTCAGCACTCGAAGCGGCAGACCCCGGCTCGGCCGGAGCGCAGCGCCGACGGCTCGCCACGCCGTTCGGTATGCGGGCAGCGACCACCAGTCGTCGGGAGGCCGGGAGCGGTCGCCGGAAGGGACCAAGGGCAAGAGCTCACGTTTTGCAGCAGAACCGGGCGTCGCGACGCGGCGGCGGGCCATTGGCGCCCGGCGGCAGCCGCAATGGGCTGGCCGCTGAGCAGCCTGGTTGACCGGAGCGATGATCGCAACATTGGAGATGCAGTGGCCCGACAGGGGAGAGGCGATGTGGTTACGGAGCGAGATGACCTTGGGGGTCGTGCCACTCAGTAGGACAAAAACGCTCAGGGCAAAAGTTCGGCTAAGAGCTTGGATCGCGCTAAAGCGGACTGGGCTGCGGCGCCGCGGCAGGAACCGGGAGTGACGCAACACATGAAAGTCTGTGAATAATGGATGTGATGTGAAGGTAAAAACTCGCTACCACTGCGGATGACAGTGTATAGGTGGTATGATTTTTTGGACTTTTCTTTGAATTTTCCCATCGTCCTTTGATACCATCACTTTACTCTTGGAGAGGTCTTCCGCGTGTGGCTTGTCGTCATTGCGGCGTCCTGCGAGTGGGCCGGCCGTTCACAAGCTTGTCAAGGTCGGATACATCCAGGTTTCGACACCACGGAGTTGATTCAACAACGTTAGCTAAGTTATTAAATAATACGATATAGATCTCTGATACAGGTCACTTGTTCCAACACACCACAAGCCAACCGGAAGTGTACAATATCATATTCTATGCGTTAAGATCTGATGGCACAAATTGAGGCACACAGGACAGACATGTCGACCGCTTTGCCCACCAGTTCAGTATATCCTCTTGCCTAGCAGACAGGTCGCCGGTGGCCACTGATAACAAGTATCATTTAGCAAAGCACAAGGCGTAGACCACGGTAGTTACCAGAAAATCAACGTCGGTATTAAGATAAACCAAGAGAGAAAAATCATCAGCCGAATTCCAGACAAAACCCAGGACTCCAAGAAATATACTGCGCAAGCCCGAGGCCAGGCGGGCGAAAAAAAAGTAACAAAAAGCCTTTGCCAGATCTTCACGACATTAGTCTACTTGGGGCAGGAAGGGCCGCGATACGCAGCCAGGTGGCGCAGTCATCTCTGCTAGCCCAATACATGTTCCGCCCCGGAATCTCGCAGTTGGAAAGGCGACGAGCATGTTAACAGCTGCAAGGGCCAGCAGCGTTGGTGTTTGCGTTTTCGGGAGCCAAGCTGACGCCGGGGCGCTGTCCAGGACGGGCGTGTCTAGGACCAGCCTGGTCGAGGGGAAGCTTCTTGGCGATGGCGGTAAAGAGTTCGGGGACATTCTCGGCCGTCTTGGCCGAGGTCTCGAAGAAGAGAAGACCGGCCTCCTTTGCGTAGGCCTCAGCGTCGGCGGTGGGGATGGCGCGCTTGTCGGGCTGCTCGGCGACGAGATCGAGCTTGTTGCCGGCGAGGGCGATGATGATGTTTTCGTTTGCTTGGCGCTGGAGCTCCTTGACCCAAGCCTTGGCCTTGTCGAGAGAAGCCTGGGCGGTGGAGCTGGTTAGCGATATATCCGACATGGCCGAAGTAGAAGGACAAGAAGCGAGCACGTACAGACTGTGTGATGTCGTATACGACGACGGCGCAGTTGGCGTTGCGGTAGTACATGGGGGCCAGAGACTTGTAGCGCTCCTGGCCGGCGGTATCCCAGATTTCAAACTTGACGGTGGTGGTCTCGTCGAGGGAAATAGTTTGGGTGAGGAACGCAGCGCCGATGGTGGATTCGCGGAAAGAATCGAATTGGTCCTGGGAAAAGGTCAGCGGGGTTGAAGAGGAGGGAAGCAGGCAGGATGCGGCCGAGTCTTACCTTGACGAATCTCAAAACGATAGAGCTCTAGATTCACGCAGTGTTAGCCTGGCAGCTCGGACATGGACGGTTTACATTGCCTGATGGGACGCAGCCGCACCTTTCCGACAGCGGACTCTCCTACACCCCGAACGGTTAGCATTTCCGCAGCTGACGGAGATGGGTTTTCCATCAAGACATACCGAGCAGGACCAGCTTAAACTGAGCAAAGCGGTTGTTGGGGCCGCCGCGGGCACCGGGAGGACCTCGAGAAGCCATTATGGGTATGGGTTGGGGGTGGGTATGCGAGAGAGGGAGGGCGGAAGGCCTCGTCGGGATCGGGGGCCCAGCGGTAAGGGATGAAGCGGTGGGCGGCGCCGGCTATAGCGGGATGCAAGATGCGACGAGTCGAGGATGGAAATGGGTGCGTGGCGCGGTGGACGCAGCGGGCGATGGAGCAGTCGGGACGGTGGTGGTGGGAGAGGTTGATGGTGGGACGTTGCGAGTGTTCAGCAGTGAGTGGATGAGGTCGGCGGTTCGGTTCGTCGAGAGGCACCACGTCAGACAGGTTACAGGCGGGCTGGGAGGCGATTGGTGGCTGTGGCGTAGCAGGTACGGAAGCAGCAGGCCAAGTGGGCGGGCGTTGAGCCAGCCGGGTGGCTTTGCTGGCAGTTGGTGACTTTTGGTGGCAGGCTACTGTACCTACTAACTAGGCAGAAGCACAGGGGCGTTCCTAATCGTCCTCCACCGGACTGTATGTCCTCATAAAAGTGGGATTTTGTGGCTAGTGGTGGCCGGTGGTACTCGTTTGACGCCGTAGTTTGTAGGTAGAGTCGCCTCCACGGTCGTTCTCTTACCCAACAACACACCTTTTTGCAACCACAATTCCAGGCTCAACATGGCCCCAACAACTCCGAGAAAAGAAGACAGTCCCCATAGGAGGGCGTGCATTGTAGCGGCGTACGAATGCTCTGTATCCCCCAACTCGATTGCCCTCAAATACGGCGTCTGGAAGGGATCCATCAAAGGCTTCGTCAAGCGCTACAAGACCTGGTAGTCGGCCACGCCGAAACAGCCCTCTGGCCGACCACAAAAGATTATAGAAGAAGATGAAGAAAACAAGATCCTTCGATTTCCAACTGGCATCCTCTGAGAGCAACAAGAATGGATTGCTCCATGGAGACTCTAAAACGGTTCCTTGTTCGCCGCGGAATACGGCAGTCCCCTGCTCTAGAGCGCCCAGGGTTGCTTCAAGGAGACTCACACAGTCAGCCGCAACACGATGCAGTCGATGAAGAAGTGGGAGCATCTGCGGAACGTGAAAGCACCACCGCAGCAACTCGTTACGGACGAGGCCGCCGAGCAAGAGCTGGCAAAGCGACATGAGATGACGACAAAGCGCAAGATGAAAGAACTCTATAAGAACTTGAGCATGACTGCTGGTCGCGACGAGGCTTTGTGCTGTGCCGGCAGCCTGAACCACCCGGGCATCGGGCCGCAGGTGCAGCTGTGGAGGACCTGGTGCCTCAGTCCAACGGCATGGAATTTGAGTTGGCGGTTGAGGACTGGAACCTAATTGAGGACGCACCTTCGTGCTCTCTATGGAAATATCTAGAGTCGGGCAAAGAGAGACCTTGGGCAGCGTGGTCTAATAAGTATGCGACAGCTCCGGTAAACGAGCTACCATCCTTGGCAAGCCTGCCGTCTTGCTGTCCATATCCGCATCAGGCTATATACTAGCCGCAGCAATATATCGACTCTGCGACACCATGTTGATAGCTGCTTGCAATTCGCTTATGCCAAGCCAATGGAGTCCGCCCCAAGGTTCACTGTGGTCTGGAGAAGCGGCGTCAAGGTGTTTGAGAAGAACTGGCAGTATGCAGCAGTGAATACGAATCAGACAGCGTATGCCACGAGTATAAATCAGTCAATCGTAACAACATGATCTGAATCCTAGCAGAGCGACCGTGGCTTGGGTGATATTGATCAAACTTGCGTATAAACCGCTTCACATTATTTAAGCTCGCTCTTTTGAAAATCAGCTCCAGCCATAGATGGCTCAAGCGCAACGCCACTCTCCTTCTTTCTCTCGTCCTCGCAGCGCTTCTCCTCCACGCAGCCCATGGGCGCCTCCCGTCTCCAGCGTGCATACTGCGCCGCGCCCCTCGACGGCCCAAACTGACGAGAAAAGGCGTCAGGCGTCGCCTTTCCCCACACCGCCTTGTCGTATTCGGCGTCTATTAGGGTCCCGACGATGCCGGCATCGTGGGAGCGTGCCAGGGCGCTGCGCAGAGCGCGCACGAATTCCGGCCGCGTGGCGTCGGCGCTCAGCAGGACGATGCGCGTCGGGAGAGCCCCGCGGAGCCTGGCGACAAAGGTGTCGAGGACCTTCTGCACGTACTCCCAAAACGCTTCTGGCGAGTCAAAGGCGGGCAACGACTCCAATCCGGCGCGCGGCTCAATAATGTAGTCTACGAGCGCTTGGTACCACTCAAACGGCGCCTTTAGCGTGGCGACCTCGACAGTCAGGTCTGCGGGCGTGAGTCGGGCCACGAGCATGGTCTCCTCGGCAATGTCCAGCACGGTACCATCAAAAAGATGTGCAGAGACGGTCCTTGACATCTTTGTCAGTTACATATATGATGATTTTGCGGTGGGAGTGCAGCATACCCAGCGGTGGGCGTTAGTCCCAGCCCGACACCTGGTGCATCGTGCTGCGCTGCGGAAAGACAGTCGGCGCATTGTGGAAACGGATCATCGTAGTCGGCGCGGACTAAGTAAGTGTGCGAAAATGCGAGCAGAATACATGAGAGTTGCATGATATCGACTTGGATGGTTTGGGGTGAAGTACGACGTTGCCGGCTGATGCGCGCACCTGGTAGGATGTAAGAGCGAAGTGATGAAGCGCTGCCTGGGCAGCCACCGTCGAATGAATTAACACGTCCACCATCAGTTTCTATATCCAGCCTTACCCTAGCCGCATCTTAAAACCAGATCTATTATTCTATCAAGTCTATAAATTCAAAACTCCTGACTATGCCTATCTTGTCAATGCTCCATCTTCCTAGCTGAATACCCCTACAGCTTGATCTCGGTCCTCAACGGACCCAGCCCAGCCTTGATCGCCTGCTCGCTGAACGGATAGTCAATATAGCCCGTCTTCTCCTTGGGAAGGTAGAAGGTGTTTCTGTTATACTCCGTAAACGGAATCTCGTTCTTGATGCGGAACACCAGGTCCGGGTTGGAGATGAACGGGCGGCCGTAACCCAGAATGACGTCCCACTCGGCGTACTCCTCGTCGACGGCCGGGACGGCGCTCTCAAGATCATACGCGCCCGTCACAATGACCGGGCTAAAGTTATCCCACCTGCGGAGGAAGTACTTGAGCGACTTCTCGCCGCCCGCAAACGGGTCGACCTTGTGAGGCCCGATGAAGAGCAGGACGGGGTCGCCGCGCGGCTCCACGAGGGAGAGGTAGGCGAGCTTCTGGCCGCGCGCCTTGATCTGGTCCAGGATGTAGCCCGTCTGCGCCCACGTGTCGGACGAGACGGCGTCCTGGAACGTCGCGAACGGGCTGAGGCGCAGCGCCGTGCGGTCCGCGCCGATCTCGTCGCTGATGGCCTTGACGACCTCGAGCACGAAGCGCGCGCGGTTCTCGACCGACCCTCCCCACCGGTCGGTGCGCTCGTTGACGCTGTCGCGCGTGAACTGGTCAATCAGGTAGCCGTGCGCGCCGTGGATCTCGACGCCGTCGCCGCCCGCGTCGACCACGTTGCGCGCCGCCCGGCGGAAGTCGTCGATGACGCCCAGGATCTCCGCCTCGGTCAGCGGCTCCGGCACCGCGTCCCGGCCGGGCAGCGCCTTGGCCGAGCTCGAGCTGTACTTGAAGCCCCGCGTGCCGACGTACTCGACGTCGACGGCGCGGCCCTGGTGCCACAGCTGCTGGAAGACGACGCCGCCCCGCGCGTGCACCGCATCGTAGACCTTCTTCCACGCCTGCGTCTGCGCCGCGCCGTGCACGCCGGGCAGGTTCGGCCGGCCCTCGGCCTCGGCCGAGATGCCCGTCGCCTCGGTCACGAGCAGCGTGCCGGGCACCGAGGCGCGCTCGGCGTAGTACTGCGTCATGATGTCCGTGGCGACGTGGTCATCGTCGTTGCGGAGGCGCGTCAGCGGCGCCAGGGCGATGCGCTGCGCGATGGTGCTGCGGCCGACCTTGAGAGGCTGCCACAGCTTGGAGGCGGTCGAGGCGGCCATGGTGCTGGTGGTGTAAGAGGTGTGCGAGTGTGGGATGTACTGAAACGGAAGAACTCAAGGCAACGTTCTATGACTGAGTACTGATGTGATACGGCGATGAGAACACAGGACGGAGGAGGGCCTTTATAACAACCAAGAACCAGTTGATACCATTGCGGTGGATCACGCCTTGGAAGCCGGTATGCGCTCGAGGTCCTAGATGAAGCCGCATTATTAAGCCGCATTATTAATCGTAAAATGCCGTGCTTGCGGCATAGAGTGGTGCCAGCTTCGCTCTGGTGGGTTCCAGAGGGTCGCGGACTTTTGATGAGCTATCAGAATGAAACTTGGGGAGCCTAGTCGCCGAGGGATGATACGTCGCTCATCACACCAGTCTCAGGCTATCTGAACCGAGGATCTTTTGTTTTCAAACTCGAAACGGACGCCGCGCGCGGGCTGCCCTGCTCAAGTACTGGCCCGTCCGAGCCAAGCGCGGGCAGCCTCGACAAAGGGTTGCCGTCTGCATCTAGATGTACTCTCGCAGTTGGACGAGGCTAAAACCAGCCTCCTTTTAGCGGTCCCTTCCCGGCCTGCGCTGACTTCTGACGTTGAACCAGGCAACCAACACTTGAGTCGCGAGTGTGGAACCCGGCTGTTGGGAGGTTGACATCATCATCATCACCTTGCTTGCGGATGTACCGCAACGAGCTTTGAACGGACTTGTCTGAACCTTCTGGCATGCGTACGCTTCTCCGTGTAGGCCTCTCCCAACACAGCCCTACCTAACTAGCCAAGGGCAACTCCCGACGGCGTTTGAGTTAGCTCCACGGACTGGGTACTTGGTTTGGTAAGGGCTGACAAATGCTCTGGAATTCTCCGGATTGCGCAACATGCGAAAATGAGAAGAGTTGGCAACATTATTCATCTATAACTTATACACCGTCTTTCGTTTCCACCGAAACGAGACGATTAGAAGAATAGAAGTTGTTTTCCCCATACGAAGCATCTGTTCCCCCGTAAACCTGTTAGGATTGACAGCACAGTGTGCAGGCGGCGGCACTGATATTCGTTTGAGCTAGGACGCTCACTCGAGGGGTCCGGCCGCTGTACTTCTGATATGCCACTTTCCAAGGCAGTGTTCATCTCCGTTGTAGTCTCCCCTCTTGTTCTGGGTACATCCGACTACTTCATGCGGATGAAACAGCACCGGGCGTGAAGTGAATCTAAACAATTATTTCTTATTCAAAGAACTGGGAGGCCCATCCCCCGAGACACCCCTAAGTATGTAAAAGTATTTGTGCGTAGCGCGTTGGCTTCCTCTCTCTCCCTTACTCTCCCTCCCCGTCTTCTCTCTAGACAACAAGGGCAAAAGATAGGCTTGCTCCCATAGCCTTTCCTCCCCTGTCTCCCTTTCAAATGTAAAAACGCCTTGGCAATGCTCATTACACAGGAAACAAGATTATGAACCCGAAGAAGAAGACGAGATATCAATAATATCCCTGCCACCACACACAACCCCCGGTGCTGCTCATTTCCTCCCGCCATCCGAGGAAGAAATGGACAAAAAGTATTAGGTATTAAAAAAATCAAGGTCTTTCTTTGTTCAACGATGCCCATTATATGCCGCTCATGTCATGGAAATGAAAAACGAGAAACACGAGTGAAAACAACAAATGCAACGGTGGTGGCGGTCGTGAGAGCGAGGAGACGAAAGGTGAGCAAGTGCCGTGCGTGGTGTGGGGAGAAGATGCCGTGACGCTGGGCATGAGTCGTCGTCTTCTATGTGCAATGTATACAAGGAAGGGTCATTAGAGCGCCCTCATGACGCCTTCCGATCTGTCCTGCTCTCATCGGCATTGCCCTCAAACATCGCGCCGAGGTTGCTAACAGACCACGATGTAGAGGTAGCGTGGAGAAGAACAAACCAGGCAGCGATGATGTTGACCAGGTAGTGCAGCAGGTAGGCATGTGAAACACCGTATATGGCGGCGCAAAGCGCGGTGGCGAACAACAGAATGCTTGTGACGTGTCGTAACCAGCTTGATATTTGGGGCACCATACGCCCGGTCGTCATGTTTTCGACCAAGAGGATGAAAGGGGTGATGGAGAGAACATTGTGATGCGAGGAAAACGGCGTGAGCCAATGTACCGCCAAGTTGCGCACCCATACGGCTAAGATGGGCAAGTTGATGGGGAGAACCCACATCATCAGAAGCAGAAGTGAGTGCGTATAGTGGTAGTAGTTGACATTGGACGTGGACGGCGTGACAGCGCTGATGCGGAGAGCTCTGACCGACGTGAAGAGCTGGACGAGACAGGCAACCAAATACGCAAACTGGTATGGGATAAACGTAGCCACCAATAGTAAAAGAATCGCAGTTGAAATCATGCGCCGACGGGGAGTGGATGGCGCAAATATGGGAGAAGTGGTACCGGCGCTACCGTGGGCAGCATCGGCGCTTCCCCGGGGTCGGACTAAAATAAACACAAAGCTGAGGAGTTGTGTGAGGAGCAGAATGATGTAGTGCAGGGCTGTGCAGACCCCAATGCAAACAATACCGATCAGGGGCACCATAAATGTAAAGAATGGATCGTCGGTACCGATCAAAAGATCATTGCGATGGAAGTCAACGGCCGATACCGTGTCTGCCAAAGGACAGCCGCGTCTGCTGGTATCAATCCGCGGCGCCACGCCAATGGAAGTCGCCAGGAGCGTCAATGAGAGCAGCAAAAGCGGGATCGATTGGCGGAGTGAAAGGTCGAGGCTCTCTGAGAACGAGATAAAGACGCCGGTCTCATCATAGACACGGAACTGCTTGCGAAGAACCAGGGTTACAATGAGCAGGGGGAAAGCTGCAAAGACTGTACGGTAGCGCATGTACAATTTGCCTAGGCTGCCCAGCAGATCAAAAGTGACGGTGACCTGGATTGGGGCTTGGCATGTTGGATCCGAGAAGAATTCCAGGGCGACACCCTTGTTTGCTTTGTGAGCCATCGTCGGTGGCATATACGGCGCGGCGCCATGGATACTGATCCCAGTCTGCGATACGTTGACAAAGTAACGCGACTCGTATGGACTCTGTAAGGATTGGCGCAGCATTGGCGCAAATAGGGCATCGTTTTGAGCACATGCTCCGGATTCCACGCGAACATTATATGCCAAAAGACTTGATTCAATGGCAGGAATCTTTGCTTGCACAACAGTGGGCCGCGTCGCTGGGAGAGTAAATGACAGCCCCAGGGTGAGCAATCTACCAAGCGCGATATTGTGCTCTTGCTCCGAATCCAGGACATCGGTAAATTCGGCAACGACGAAGTCGTCAACAGGCGATTCCGCCCTGTCGGCGATGGCCACAAAATGAAAGTCCGACAAGTGCTGGGCGTCGTATCTCAGGTGCGAGAAGGGAAGTAGCTCTGGCTCGCCATCGCGGTAGAATGGGTTGACGGTGTGCTTGGTTGAGGCCGGTAGAACAGCCACATCGCCAGCAGCATTCTTGCATGCGAGCTTCATGCCAATTTTGTTAGACTGGGTAAAATCCATGGTAGCGACGAAGGGAATACTAGCGGCCGGAGATGCCAGGACGGTACAGAACAGAACTTGCAGAGCACCCGGTTCTGTATCCTCGCCGAGTTGACTGCTGGACATGAGAGAGAATCGCTTGCCAACAGGTCCGGCCAGCGGTGGAATGGGCAGGATGTGCACTCGTGGGCTCGGGTTGGTGCCAAGTTGCCTCAACACTAGACGCTGGTCCGCGGGAACAAGATTCTTCATGTCTTCATCAACCATGAGAAGCGTAGTGGCTTGACCATGGCTGATTGTCTTCTGTGCGTTAGGCTCCAGCCCAGTCAAGAATCGCTTCCTAAAGGTAGTCATTCTTTCGGCTCTCGGCTTGGTCTGGCTCGCCCGGTGGACGTCGACAACATCAAAGAGAGCCTGGCCTACGACCTTGCGAAATTGATCGCACCACATGATAGCTTGATGGTCAGCACTGGTCCAAACTGTCGGTACACCGGTAGTGTAAACGGTGAAGCCGTGCGTCTCAGGCACAAGGGATTCAATATCGGCGTAATCGGAAGGCACAACGGTATCGAGGCTGCCGCCAGCAATCGAAATCAAGGTGACGTGCCAGAGCGGGTTGCTGCTGGCCCACTTCTGGGTGTACGCCCTCCGCCAGTACTCGTTTATCTCGTCATAAATTTGCACGATTTGTCCATCGAAGGTAACTGGTGGGCGGGCGTGTGGCGCCGACATTGTCACGATGGTGTTGATCGAGTTGGCTTGGTAGTTGGGCTGCACCAACATGGTGCGAGCGACAACACCACCCATGGAATGACCAATAATGATGACGGAGGTCGGGTCGGGTAAGTCGGAGTCGCGGAGGACTTTGTTGGGGTCCGAATACAGGGAGAGAATGTAGCGGATAGCCTCATTCAAGTACTCGGCCTGGTCCAAGAGGGTTTGACCGTGAAACGCGGTGATATCTTCGTTGAAGTCGACAGTGAAGAAGTCCAGATTGCGTACACCGGCACCGAGGGACGTGCCGTCGTGCTGAAGGCGTTCATAAAAGTGACTGGCAGCCTCGGCTGCGATGGGGCGGACTTGCTTGTAGCTGCCAGCATTGCCTGGGATGAAAAGGACAGGAACGCCGCGAAGCTACAAAGGAACGATTAGCAGTCAACAAAGCGTGGGGTCGAGAGTCGGAACGTACCTTGGCCTCGTCATCAAGCCCCTGCTCCCGATAGAGGTGAAGTGAATACTTGGTCGCGAAACGAGTGTGCTCGGTGTCGAACTCGCGAAAGTGAATGTACGATGGGCGCATATATGACATGCGGCAGCCCTTGGCATCTTGCTGGCGCGTTAACAGGGAGCGAAGGATCGCAGCGAGCAGAAGCAGACCCAGGGCGGCGATAGCGAGGGCAAAGAGAGATATTGACCAAGTGCCAAAGCGGCGGGCATGACTTCGGTGACGAGCAGGCGGGCTCGGTTTGGGATGGCCCATGCCAGAAGAAGTCGCGGGCAGGGTTGGCGACTGGGAGAGAGGAGACGGCGTCATGGGCTTTGGGGAAGTGTGCCCATTGCCATTGGAAGTCGCAGAATGGTTCCAGTCGAGACTGTTGGGCCTCCGGACTACACGGGTCGAGAGAGGGCGAGACTTGAGGCCGGAAGGGTGGTCATCGGCGTCGGGGGCGAGGACATCGGGATCGACGGGAGAGGATTCGTCACCGTCGTCGGTCGACCCCGTGGATCGTCTTGTCATGGGGAAAGCTCGAGGGCTCCCCAGAGCAGGAGGCGAGGGGGGGGGG
>LUFD01000495.1:59099-96559 GCA_003025255.1 Cordyceps pruinosa
AGCGGCGGTGTCGCAGTGAGGGAAATGGCTGAGTTGGCGTTGGCGTTGGCGTGAGGCAGGGCAGATAGCGAGCGAGGTGCTGGGAGCTGGGAGTGCTGGGACTGGGCTACTAAGCGCAAGGCCAAAAATTGGCGACGGTTGCAGCAACGAGGCGCACAGCCGGAGCACTCAGACGGAGATGGCTCGTATCAAAGGCACAAGTCGTCAAACGAGCGAAGGCGACACATGCCGTCAGAGCCGTCAAACCAGCCGGAGATGAGCGTACAGCAGAATGGATGGGGGAACGGAGCTGGAGGAACGGCGGGTAAAAAGGGAAATTGGCTCTTTGATACCGTCCTGGACTATCGCGATGGCCCCACAGGGGGAGCGCGACCAAAAGAGGCTAGCGGGGGTTGTGCAAAGGGCAGTGTGGTGATTGGTTGCGGCGAATTTAGGGGAAGGGGGGGGTTACTGGGCACTGGAAGCCGGCTGTTAGTGATGGTGGGGGAAGCCGGTTCCAGTGTTTTCAGAGGCAGCCAGGGGCTGGGGTCAATAAGGCCGGGAACGGTGTAATCTGTACGAGGCGCTGGGAGGCGCTAGGGAGGAGCTGTTATTTTCACCCGGCGAGGAGCATATTAGCACATACTAACTTCGATGTCGCACTTATTACAGGTACCTACCTCCTACCTTAGGTACCTACCGAGCTACCTAGAATTCGCGGCCAGCACAACCCAGTCAGCTCTCAGTGGACGTTGCAGCTGTAACCCAGTGGCTGAGCCCTCTGTAGGCGATGCTCAAGGAATGGCGTACATGCGATCCCTGAGGCGCAGCAGCACACCTTCTCAGCATTTATTAGTATCAACGCAGAAACAGGCCCCGTAAATTGTGTAAACTGCGACGGAAAATTACCCAATTCTCGGCGATACGGCCGGACAGGCCAACACACCCTGGCCAATCCCTGTGCTCTCCCTACGGACAATACCAGCTACTAACCCAGCAGGGCATTCAATATCTCGTACAAGCCGGCTCCTCACTGCGGAAAGGCAGGTAACACTTAAAGAACAAGGGGAGGGCAACATGCGGATATCACTACTCGCACAGTGGTGCTTTGCCTCGGAATCCCCAAAACGGAAGTGGACCGGGTGCGAGAATTTCGTGGCCTCAGTAATGCAACACCTGCTGCTTGGCCTCCGTAGCTTCAATGAACCTGTCCTGAACAGGCTCGTTTGTCATGCGTTACAAAGCCCAAGCCAAGCTACAAGTGCATGAGTGTTTGCGCAAGAGCGAGTCGAGTTGTGAAAAGCTATGAGGGTTTAATTCTCCATAAGCATTGAGGCTTGATGAATCGCATATGCACGACCGTTTCGTCAGCCAGAACTGATGCCATCAGTTAGTCGTGGCGCCACAGTCGCTCCAGCCACTGAAGTGACGCCACAGAGCTGGCTTCACCACCAGACGCGTTCGCGCACGCGCTCGCTCATCCCACCGTGTCTCTCCCCAGACGCCCAGTCGAGCGAATGCCGCAACTAGAACAGCTAGCTCCCTCGTACTCAGACCCGCGATAAATATTTCCGAATCTTAGGCTGCATCACATCATATCTCATCTATCCATCACGCCCGCCACCCCGCTTCACCGCTGTAACCTGCAGCGCAACAGGTGCTGCAACACCCTGTCTTGGCCATGCCTCACCTCCAACCATGGCCACCATCAAGCAGATCGATGGCCGAAGCGTATGCTGCCCTGCTACTCCCACATTCATGCCCTCTCTCCATCCGCTAACCTAGGCGACAGATCCATCAAATCCAATCCGGCCAAGTCATTGTCGACCTGTGCTCCGTTGTCAAGGAGCTAGTCGAAAACAGCGTCGACGCTGGCGCTACCACCATCGGTACGTGCAATCCGTCATCGTTCATCTGAACCAACACTGACTCCAACTCCGAAGATGTTAGATTCAAAAATCAAGGCTTGGATGCCATCGAGATCCAGGACAACGGCTCTGGCATTTCGCCCGCCAACTATGAATCTGTGGCGCTAAAACACCACACCTCGAAGCTATCAACGTACTCGGATATTGCCAGTCTGCACACCTTTGGCTTCCGCGGAGAAGCCTTGGCCTCATTATGCGCTCTGTCCACAGTCACAATAACGACTTGTCTAGACCAAGATGCCCCCAAGGGCACTAAGCTTGCCTTTGAGGCGTCTGGGACGCTCAAGTCGACCTCTCTTGTCGCTGCCCAGAGAGGAACAACGGTTGCCGTCGAAAAGCTGTTTCATAACCTGCCAGTTCGCCGACGGGAACTAGAGCGCAACATAAAGCGGGAATGGCATAAGGTTATTGCGCTGCTTAACCAGTACGCCTGCATTCTAACCCAGCTTAAATTTTCCGTCTCCCAGCAGCCCACCAAAGGCAAGCGCATACTTCTCTTCTCTACCAAAGGAAACCAAACAACCAAGGATAACATCATCAACATCTTTGGTGCCAAGACAATGACAGCTCTCGTGGCATTGGATTTGAAGCTTGAAATCGTGCCCACTACTTCCGCTCTGCACCTGACCTCCGCCGAAGCTGAAGCCTCCAAACAAGTATGCGTCCTCGGCCATGTTTCTCGGCCTGTTCATGGCGAAGGCAGACAGACCCCTGACAGGCAAATGTTCTTCGTCAATGGGCGGCCTTGCGGACTTCCTCAGTTTGCAAAGACTTTCAACGAAGTCTACAAGTCTTACAATTACTCCCAATCACCCTTCATATTCGCAGACATCCGCCTAGATACGAACATGTACGATGTGAATGTTAGCCCAGACAAGCGCAGCATCCTATTACATGACCAAAATAATCTACTGGAGAGTCTGCGCTCTGCTCTTGTTGAACTATTTGATCAGCATGACTACACAGTACCGGTTGCACAAGCATTTTCCACTCTGGGGAAGTCAGCCTCCAAATCTATCACTCCCGCACATCCACCCCATGCGCCCGCGTCAGTCTCCAAACGGCAGAGGCAGAATGAAAGGTCGGACGCATCTGATGTATCTGCTGATGACAATGACTCTGACTCTGAAGCATCCGAAGAAGAATCAGAAGTGAGCCATGCTACCAAAGCCTCAGTGGCCTCGATACCGAACGCTGGTTCTCAGAGTTTAATGAGCCGCTGGGCTTCCAATTCAGCAAGCTCGCCTTCCGCGAAGATACATGTTGCGACCCCGCAAAATAGCATCAGCGCCAGGTTCGGCTCACAGACTAACGAAGTGTCGAACACCGCCAAAGCTATTCGAGTGCGAGATTTCAATGAAAGGCTTGCGGAGCATGCACCAACCAGGCAGGCTTCAGATATACCGCCAGCTCAAGGCGGCCTTTCAGAGCAGCGAGGCTCCGTTTCTCCAGGCGGTTCCCCAGAGCCACCAATACCCGCCACGCAGCCGATGAGACTGGTGCATGATACTCCACGAACGAGAACTCCGCGAAGCCTTAAGCGGGATATTGCGGAAACAATCTCAGTCACCATTGGTGATTCGCCGCGAAGGAACATTGTCATTTCCCCCTCGAAGAGGCGGAAGACCGAAAGCATTGCAAGCGAGGATGATAGCAATGACGACGAAGCCATGCTGTCGGACAACGAAGGTCACCAGCAAAGGACGTCGGCGCAGAGATACGATGAGAACCCTCTACAGTCACATCAGAGCGACGAAGAGGAAGAGAGCTCCGAGCCCGAAACAGAACAGAGAGCCAGGCCCTTGCACCAACTTGAGGTAGAAGAGGATGAGGAGGAACAGGCAGCAGATGTTGGTGGAGCAGCCATCACACTGTCTGATGCGGAAGCTGAAGGCTCCGATGCCGACTTTGACGAGGCAGAGGTGGCCGGCGACAGAGAAGATGTCAATGACGCTCCAGAAATGACGGTACCTTCCGCAGAGCTGAAACGAACCGCTCTATTTCAGACAACTTCTCGCCGAAAGGATAGTACCATGACTTTGGTATCGCGGCTGAATATAACCCTAGAACTCCTACGTGCGCATATCAACAGCTACAGAACCAACGCCTTAAGAACATCAACCGCAAGCGCAAATATGGATTCGGTAGAAGATATAAGCGCCGCAGATGCTGAGTCAAGGTTGCAGCTTATTATATCAAAGGGAGACTTTGGCAAAATGCGCATTGCCGGGCAGTTCAACATGGGATTTATCATCGCCGTTCGCCCGCGCGCTTCCGCATCGACAGGCAACGGCGACGGCTCCAGCAACGACGAGCTCTTCATCATCGACCAGCACGCCTCCGACGAAAAGTACAACTTTGAGCGGCTGCAGAGCTCCACCGTCGTGCAGTCCCAGCGCCTGGTTCACCCAAAGACCCTTGAGCTGACCGCTCTGGAGGAAGAGATTGTCATGGAGAACCTGCCGGCGATCGAGGCCAACGGCTTCAAGATCGTCGTCGACACCTCGGGCGACTCACCTGTCGGTGGCCGCTGCGTCCTGACCGCGCTGCCACTGAGTCGCGAGACGGCGTTTAGTCTAGAGGACCTAGAGGAGCTCATCGCCCTCCTCGGCGACGCGCCCGGCGGCGGCGGTGGCGGTGGCGACGGGCAGCTCCCGCGCCCGGCCAAGGTGCGCAAGATGTTCGCCATGCGGGCCTGCCGCAGCAGCGTCATGATCGGCAAGGCGCTCACCACGAGCCAGATGTACGGGCTGGTGCGTCACATGGGCGAGCTCGACAAGCCGTGGAACTGCCCGCACGGCCGCCCGACCATGCGGCATCTGTGCCGGCTGCAGGCGTGGGACGACCAGGGTTGGAAGGGCGATATGGCGCGGACATCGACGGCGCGGTGGCGGTCGTTTGCCCAGGGGGAAGAGTAATGTCTTTTGAAACACAGTTGGAAAGCTGGAACTTTTGTAGAGTTATGTATTCGCGTGATTTACATGCCATGTATAAACCCAGCTTGAACTGAGAGTTCCCCTCTCAGGAGATTAATACACTACACTACATGATCTCTTGTACTATATAAAATCCCCCATGTTTGACCCATATCCGATAAATGCACCAAATGCAGTAACAAAAAGCAACCTATGCAGTAAATAAAAACAATAAAGGCACACATTTTACGCCATCCAGCAAGCAAGAGTTTCCATATCCGTATCCTGCTTACCTCAAGAAGCTTGACCTGGCCCCGTCATATCTCGTTCTGTTTCAACCAAAGTTCACCCGAGATTCGCCAAAGCTTCCGCAAACTACATTCACCGAAGCCCTATATTCTCTCCATTCAAGACAAAAAGGCATGGGTTCGCCTTAACTGGCGTAGCCGACAGTGAACCGGCCGCCGGCGAGGCCCTCCTCGGCCGCCTTGCCGCTCACGCGACGGCGCTCGGCCGCCGTGGCGAGCGCGTGGTAGTCGTTGCCCGACGAGACCTTTCTCGCGTCGCCGACCATGACGGGGGGCGTGGCGGGGCGCAGCTCGCCGTAGGAGCGCGCGTAGAACCCGTCGCCGGTGATGGCGGGGGGCGGGCGCAGGTCGGGCTTGTTGGTCCACGGCGAGCGGTCCGCCAGCTCACGGGCGGCCTCGCCGAGGCGCTCGTTGCTGCTAATCTCGGAGAGGGCGCTCTTGGCCGAGAGCCGGGAGGCGGTCCACGGGGTCGTCGGGCGGGACGACGTGCCGCTGCCGCGGGTCTGGGGACGGGGGGGCGTCGAGAGGCTGGCCCTCTTGGGACTGGCCATGGGGTGTGAGCGGAGGGGGTTGGGGTGAGCTCCGTGGCGGGCACTGTTGGCATCGGCATTCTCATCGTCGCCGTAGTCGGACCCGGAGTCGTCGGCGTGAGCGCTGTAGCGCTGGTCTAGCGGGGCGTAAGACTGCGAGCCATGGGCCTGACGCGAGGCGTTGGCGGCAGCCATCTCGCGGTTGCGGTGGTTTGTGCGGGAGATGAGCGAGTCGGTGGGCATCCAAGTCTCGGTGAACTTGGGCGCCCGGGAGTTGGCAGCATTGGCATTGTTGGCGACATACTGCGGCCGGGTTGGGCTCGCATCGCCCAACGCAATCTCCGAGTAGCTTCCTCTAGAAGAACGCGGAGCCGACATGCGGCTGCTGATCATGGACGCTGCGGAGTACGTCATCGTGTTGCGGGACGGAATCTGATACTGTCTCTGGGGGAGGTTGAGCCGGGGCTCGTTGTTGACGAGGGTGTCCTCCGACTGCGTGCGAGTATGCATGAAGGGAACCGTCCGAGGATACGACAGGCCCTCCCAAGAGGCTTCGGA
The DNA here is from genome assembly GCA_003025255.1 of Cordyceps pruinosa. Classification (NCBI taxonomy): domain Eukaryota; kingdom Fungi; phylum Ascomycota; class Sordariomycetes; order Hypocreales; family Cordycipitaceae; genus Cordyceps; species Cordyceps pruinosa. The sequence goes on from LUFD01000495.1 coordinate 65,318, forward strand.
CCGGTGCTTGGCGCTATGAGCCGTGGACAGCCGCTTCTCGTTGTCGGTGCTATACGTTGTGACGGACGACTTGTTACGCTTGTGGAACGAAGGACGGGCCGTCAGGTGCGATTCCAGCGGGTTCATGTCGGGTGGCATATCGCTGATCCGCTGGAAGGTGATGGCGAGCCAGATGGACGTAAAGAAGGAAACCAAGTGCAGCCCGCCGGCGCCAATGATGGTGTAGTACACGGCCGGGACGAGGTACTCGAGCAGGCTCTGGTCCTTGAGTAGCGTTGCCCACGACGCCGAATCCCGATGCGTCATGAAGGCGCCATATGCGTACAAGGAAGCAACCGTGAGATCAAAGATGCCTGCAAAGAGCTGGTATGCCGCGGTCGATCCGGGAGTTCTAGTCGTCGCGGAGCGAGAGTGGTGAACGATTCCGTACAGACAGTGAAGCGCTGTAACACCAGACTGGGGCGTTGTCAGTACTCGCTGATGAGAACCAATTGATGGCGGGGCATGCATCACTTACAGCAATGCGCATAATCCATGCGGTGATAGCGTTCACCTTGCTGAGTAGGATCATGAGAACCAGGATGCCAACTGCGCCATTGAACTCCAGCACGCGGCAGAAAAGCTGCCAGCCGCGAACCCATTTAATGGCCTTCTCAGTCTTCTTCCCTAGCTGTCTATATGCAGATCGCTGCTGTAAAGCCTCATGGGTGCTATGCTATAGGTTAGCATCTGGACATATCGCCCCCCGCTCCGTTGACCACGGCCACGATATTCTGCAGACGTACTCGGGATGTCTGTTGAAGTTGATCAATGGCCCAACCTGAGGCTTGCGCTTCGGCTTGGGCTCCCAGCTTGCGCGGGTGACGGCCTTGGGGTCAAAGGTCGAGGTCGGGAAGCGCGAGTCGTCGCTGGCTGTCGCCGAGTACATGTAGGGCTGGCTCGGCGCCATCTCCAAGAATAGCAGGAACGCCCAATTCAGATAGCTTTGTCTGAGACGCTGAGCAAGCTTGGTGGAATGCTGGAAATCCCGGAGCGTTTGGAAATCAGCGGCGTGGTGGTGGTGGGCGAAACAGGTGCTGTTGGAATGTTTTCTTAACGACGAGGAGGGAGCTGGAATGGATGGACTCTCCGAGGATCAGGCCTGCAAGCGGGGTTTATCCCAGACAAACCTTTTTCTCTCAATGGCAACCGTCTTTCTCTGCTAAGTCGTTTTAGGTGGACCAGTCAGCAGCAATTCTTGTCCAAGCGTCATGAGTGCCGTGCCATGGTTTGCAGTGGGCGGTTGTTGTGGTGGCCGTTACCATGGCAACAACAGCCCTCGGCCAAGTCGGCAGTCCTCCAGCAGTTGGGCCGCTGGATAATTCGTAGCATCAATGGCCGAAGTTTTAGTGCCAGCGATCTGGAATAGGGCTGAAGTTGACCTTCCGGAGCATGCTACACGGTCGTGCTCGTTGACACAGAGTTCTGATATTCTCTAAGTATTGTAGTTCGTTCCTCGGCCGCTGCGTGCCCATTCAGCATCCCGAGGCTGGCAGACAAACCACGGAATAAGCTTGACCTTTCAACGGAAACGGGTATCGTCTATTTCTCTACCGCCCGAGAACCGTGACTTTTGCAAAGAAAGTACATCGCGGAGAGGTAACGTAGGTATCAATGAGCTCCGTTACAGTGCCGATTGCAAAGTCCACAGCGACCACTTTAGCACTTTAGCTTACCTAATGTACTAAACCTCATCCCTCCGGTATCTTCGGCGCAAGCCGATTAAATCCGCACTCACACAAATAAAAGTAAATGGAACTTCGCCTTCCAATTATGAGGCCTGGAATTGTAAGCTCTCTATGATGCACGCGAAGCAGATATGGCGCCCTGCGCGCCTGGGCTTTCGCTGTTCTGCTGTCCAGCGGCGTGCTTCCAGTCTGGCGCCGCGGTCGGCGGACGCTCCTTTTCGGCTCGCTGTAGTAGGATCCGGCCCTGCTGGTTTCTACACGGCATATAGAGTCATGAACAAGGTTCCCAATGTGCAAGTTGACATGTACGAGGCCTTGCCCGTGCCGTTCGGCTTGGTTCGCCATGGCGTCGCCCCGGACCATCCAGAAGTCAAGGTGAGTGAATACGCGGCGGGTTCCATAAGCATCATTCTCATGCGCATCTGCAGAACTGCCAAGATAAATTTGAGGAAATTGCATCGTCTCCAAACTTCCGGTTCCTCGGCAATGCGGCGGTTGGATCAACCGCAGATCCATCCTCGCCAGACCAGTGCCGCATTGAGCTGCACCAGCTCACGCGCAATTATGACTCCGTGCTCCTCGCCTACGGCGCTTCCGAAGACAAAAAACTGGGAATTCCCGGTGAATCTACTCTCAAGGGCATCTATTCCGCTAGGCAATTTGTTGGGTGGTACAATGGGCTGCCAGACTGTACTGGTCTTCAGCCTGATCTTAGTGGTGAAGAGGCTGTTGTCATTGGTCAAGGCAATGTCGCCCTTGACGTAGCCCGGATGCTGCTAGAGGATGTCGACGTGCTTCGGAAAACGGATATTACCGAGCATGCGCTGGAACAGCTTGCGCAAAGCAGGATACGAAGGGTCCATGTTGTTGGGCGTCGTGGCCCTATGCAGGTATGGGGTGGCAAGTCTGATTGGGACGTTGTCAGAGCTAACACCTCTCACAGGCAGCATTCACAATCAAAGAAGTGCGAGAATTAATGAAGCTACCGAAAGTTTCTTTTCATCCCGTCAACAGAGCACTTTTACCTGAGGACCTCAAGTCGCTCCCGAGAGCCCAAAAGCGACTGATGGAGGTTGTCGTCAAGGGTACCACCACAAGCCCGAGTGATACACCGTTGTCCTGGTCTCTTGATAGTTGCTTATCCCCAAAACACTTCTTGGCTCACCCACAGGATGCAACTCGAGTTGCCAGCACAGAATTCGACATCACACAGCTTGAATCTGTATTTGACCCCAAATCCCGTGTCACACCAACCGGTGAAACAGCCATTCTGCCATCGAATGTAGTGTTTCGCTCCGTCGGCTACAAATCTTCGGCGCTACGTGGTTTTGCCGAAGCAGGAATTCAGTTTGACGAGCGCCGTGGCGTAGTCGACAACGATGGCCTTGGTCGTGTTACGCGTCTGGTCTCAGACGGCAATTCCGGTGCAACCAGACAGCAGGTCTCCGGTCTCTACTGCGCTGGTTGGGTCAAACTCGGCCCGACAGGGGTCATCGCATCCACAATGAATGATGCATTCGCCACTGGCGATGCGATTGCGAATGACTGGCTCGGCGGCGCAGCCTTCCTGCAAACAGGGAGTAGAGCCGGTGGGTGGGATGGCATTCGCGGTGAGGCCGACACCGTTAACGCTGACAAGGCAATCAATTGGGATAACTGGCGACAAATAGACAAGATTGAAAAGGAAAAGGGGAGCGCCAAGGGTAAGGAGAGAGAAAAGTTCACAAGCACGGCACAAATGCTGTCCGTCATCAACTGAACAAGGAAGAAAATTATTGCATAATAAAACGCTTTTACATTGCTGTATCATATAAGTCTACGAGCTCTTCAGCTTCTCAGTAAGCTCGGGCACCTTCTCAAACAAGTCTCCTACCAGCCCAACATCGGCAACCTGGAAAATGGGTGCATCGGCATCCTTGTTAATGGCGGCAATGACCTTGCTGTCCTTCATACCAGCAAGGTGCTGGATGGCACCAGAGATACCGACAGCGAGGTACATCTCGGGGGCAACGACCTTGCCGGTCTGGCCAACCTGGAGACTGTTGTCGGCGTAGCCACTGTCGACAGCCGCGCGGGAAGCACCCACGGCGGCGCCGAGAGCGTCGGCGAGCGGCAGCATAATCTTGTCAAACTCCTCCTTGGACTTGAGTCCGCGGCCGCCAGAGACAACCTTGGTAGCCGTGGCAAGATCAGGGCGGTCGGACTTGGCGAGGTCTTCCGACACCCATTCGGAGGTAGCGTCGGCCTTGGGATCGGCACCCTCCCCAATGGCAGCAGAGCCGGAGCCAGGTGTGGCGGCGGCAAAGGCCGTGCCCCGGACAGTTAGGATCTTGATGGCATCGGCAGACTCGACGGTGGCAATGGCGTTGCCGGCGTAGATGGGTCGGACAAAGGTCTTTTCGTCCTGGATGGCTGTGACGTCGGATATTTGCTGCGAGTCCAGAAGCGCGGAAACGCGAGGCAAGACGCCCTTGGCAAAAGCCGAGTTGGCAGCAATGACGTGCGTGTAGCCTCCCTTCTTGATGTTTTCGACGAGCAGAGGGGCGTAGTTCTCGGGCAAGCCCTGCGCGGACACTGGTCAGCTTTCCCAGCCCGCAAATCCCCATCAGCAAAACTACGCACCTTTTCGTAAGCCGCATTGTCGACGGTAATGATCTTCTCAACACCGTCCACCTTGGCAGCTTCCTCAGCGGCAGACTTGACACTGGCGCCAGCCAAAAAAGCGTGGACGCTCCCGCCAATGGCCTTGGCCGCAGTCACGGCGCTCAATGAGCCAGCGCTGAGCTGGCCCTCACGCTGCTCCAGAATGGCAAGGGCAGAGAGCAAACGCTGGTGGGCATAGGCATTGAGTGTCACTCGGCCAATGGCGGCCGTAGCAGGCCTGGCCACAGCTCGTCGGGCGGCGGAAAACATGGTGAGGCGCTCGTGGAGAGTTTGTCCGGGGGAGGCAGCGGCAGCGTCACCCAGGAGCTGTTTAAGACAAAGGCCGCCCGGCTGGCAGCGGGCCGAGCATGCGCGCGCAGCTCCAGCATCCGCGACGGGGCGGAGAGAACGGCGAGTCACGTGCAGCCAACAAGTCCGAGTCCTCCCGCCAAGCGCCGACCTGAAGCAGCAGTTCACGTGATACGGAGCCAGGCCCATCCACGTGACCAAATCTCCCCTTGCTTGCAGCCACTTATCGGGAGCCAGCTGTGTGGACGTCGCCATGCACCACGACCTCGTCGCGCCAAAATTTCCCATCACGACGCGACGCTAGGCAGCGCATTTCATCGGGTTCGCAGCGCCAATCGCAATTCTAGGCTGAAATCGCATCGCCGCTGTGCTTTCCCGCCCGTCCCGATCACTTTGCTGATACATTCGACGCTACGCGACGCGACGTTTTCTGCCTACTCACCTCCTACCCGACCCGCAACAATTGCTCCTTGCGACGACGTCCTCATCCACAACTATGGACGGCGCCGGGGCGTTTGGATCACCCGGCAACGGGGAATCCCCCAACGGAAACGCCATCCTCGCACATCCCCCTCTGGAAGGAGAAAACTCTGCAGGCTCTGGTCAAGGTACCGCGTCTCCTTCCAAACTCGTGTAACCCCGTGCATGAACTAACGCCATCATCCATCGAACAGACGTGCAAATGTCGGAAACCGGTGCGCACGAGGCCACCGTCAAGCAGGACAGCTCTACACCCAATCCTGGTGCCGCGTCTGGTAACCCGCTCGATGCGCCTGCAGCCCCGGGCGTCACGTCTGCCCTCCCCGATGAAGAGATGGGCGACGCGCCAACAGAGACCAAGGAAGGTGGTGACGCTGGGGCTGCTGCCGACACGGAGGGGCAAGAGGCCAAGTCGAAGGAGGCTATCGAGTCTGCCGCTCGAGACCACCTCATATCCCAGGCTCATGCCATCGTTCTCCCCAGCTACTCGACTTGGTTCGACATGAACGCCGTCCACGAGATTGAGCGCAAGGCCATGGCCGAGTTCTTCAACAACCGCAACCGAAGCAAGACCCCGGCTGTGTATAAAGACTACCGTGATTTTATGATCAACACCTACCGCCTCAACCCCGTCGAATATCTCACTGTCACGGCCTGCCGCAGAAACCTGGCGGGCGATGTTTGCGCCATCATGCGCGTGCACGCTTTTCTCGAGCAGTGGGGGTTGATCAATTACCAGGTAAGGGACATCATGTGTACGACATGGACTACGATGACATAGCTGATGACAATGTTAGGTCGACGCCGAGCAGCGCCCATCCCCTGTTGGCCCACCATTCACCGGCCACTTCAAGATCATCTGCGACACACCTCGCGGCCTGCAGCCCTGGCAGCCCTCTGCCGACCCTATTGTCCTCGAGGGCAAGAAGAACGCCGATACTGAAAGCAAGGCCAACGCTGCCGCACCCGCCAAGGGCGACCTCAATCTTGAGATTGGGCGCAACATTTACGAAGCCAACGCCAAGGGAGCCACAGTCAGCAAGACCGAGACTGGCGCGAACGGCGAATCTGCTGCCACAAATGGCGTGACCGGCTCGCCGGATCTCACCAAAGCACCGATCGCCAAGATCAACTGCCATCAGTGCGGCAATGATTGCACTCGCGTCTACTACCACAGCAACCAGACGGACGCCAGCACCAAGGGCAAGTTTGATCTATGCCCCAACTGCTTCACTGAGGGCCGACTACCGGCCAACCACACGGCGAGCATGTACGCCAAGGTGGAAAACGCTACGTACACGTCGACGATTGATCGCGATGCGCCATGGACCGATGCGGAAATTTTGAGGCTTCTGGAAGGACTGGAGCGTTTCGACGACGACTGGGGCGAGATTGCCGAGCACGTTGGCACCCGAACCCGCGAGGAGTGCGTGCTGCAATTCCTGCAGCTGGATATTGAGGAGAAGTACCTCGACGCGGAAACTCAGGTCAACGCGCCGGCTGGTCTCTCTCTGCTGGGAACCCAGGGTGGTCAGCTGCCTTTCAGCCAAGTCGACAACCCTGTCATGTCGGTGGTTGGCTTCCTTGCCAGCCTTGCAGACCCGGCTAGCACAGCTGCTGCCGCTAACAAGTCGGCTGAGGCTCTGAAGCGCAACCTGCGCAAGCAGCTGGATGGTAGCAAGACTACTACCAACGGCGGCGGTGCTGAGGCCGGAGACGACAAGGACAAGAGCGACTCAATGGACCTAGATGTCCGTAAGGAGGAACATGGTTCCAAGCAGTCGAAGAGCGCTGAGCTTGCCTCTATCCCGCTGGCGTCGATGGGAGCCCGTGCGGCGGCATTTGCGTCTCATGAGGAGCGGGAGATGACGCGCCTGGTGTCGGCGGCGACCAACGTGATGCTGCAGAAGCTTGAGCTGAAGCTCAAGTACTTCAACCAGCTGGAGGCCGTGCTCCGTGAGGAGCGGCGAGAACTTGAGCGGGGCCGTCAACAACTGTTTCTGGACCGGCTCGCGTTCCGTAAGCGTGTGCGGGAGGTGCAGAACGGGCTGAAGGCGGCGGCGGAGGCCGGCGGCGAGCAGGCTGTGCGCCAGGCGCAGGACGCAATGCGGGAAGGCGACTCGCTTGGATTCCAGGCGGTGTCGGCCGGAGCCGGGATGCAGGCACCGAGCACGGAGGGCGCACTCAAGTCATTCGAGGCGTAATAGTTATGACAATACAAAATAATACCAAGGAGCGGCGTCTGGGTTTGCAGGGTATTTGCGAGGGGGAGGGCTGCTTTCGCAGGGAGAGGGCCTCGAATCGATTGAAAAGGAAGACTGGTCGAGATATTGGGTAGCGACAGGATACTGCTGCGGGGGTGAAGGAAGAAAGAAATGGCCGAGACGGTGCGACGAGGGCGCTTCAGCTTGTTTTATTTTACATGTAGTAGTACTGTTTATTGGAGTTTTCTGGGCTCAATGAAATGAAATTCGGATTTGCTTGGAGCGGTGGACTGGATGGTTGTCGCGTGTGAATGTAGTAGACAAGGCAGGATGGGGTGGAGGTGGTTTGGGTATCAATCACTAGATGGGCGGTTAAGCAGGCAGGGGAAACCTAGGAGGTATTGTGAGCGAGAATGTGTCAGTATTACGGTGGGATGAGTGGAAAGACGCATTGCGAGGCCAAGCCTTCGGGAATTGGCGAACGGTGGCGGGCTGACTGGCGAGATGGTGTGGAAGAGCAGCGATTGTGGCAGGGGGCAGAGGGTGGTGAGAGGGCGGATTGGCTGGGCGCATTTATTATGAGGTAATGGCATGTTGAAAGCAGGCGTCAGGGCGGCTGTGGCTGTCTTTGTGTACTGTACAGGATGAAACATGCCGGGAGAAGATGGCGGATATGTGGTGATGGCGGTGATGGGTGTGGGTGGTGTCCGGGTGAGAGGAAGTGGACATGATGCGGAGCACGCCGGGGGCCTACGGGGGAACGGGTATGGGGAGCTTATGGGGGGCTTATAGGCGGGAGACGGGAGTTTATAGGCGACGACGGGTGAGTTTATAGTGGGATGCATGCTGGAGATGGGATGACGGGCCTGGTTGCAGTGGGTTGAGCGCCCTGTAACTCGCTGTGCAACGGGCGCCGGACCTCGGTGGTGTGCGCCCGTCGGCGAGGTACACTGGGTCCTCCGCGGACCCGTGGTGCAAGCCCAGGTACCTCTTGGCTGCTTGACCTCGGCTGTCATGGAGCTGGCCGGCCCAATGCACAAAGCCACAAAGAGCGTGGCGGGTCTAAACAGTGGCGCCCCCCGGCATGTGGCTGCTCCTCCAAACTCTCCGGTCACAGGCACAAGTCAAAACCAGCGACCCCGGGCCATTCACAAGATCCAAATCCCTCCCGCCCTTCCTTCTCTCCAACAGAAACACGTGAAAGCCATTGGCCATGTTGACGACTTCGATTCGCTCCCAGGGATTGAGGAACAGCTTCCGCAGACTAGCCACTACACCTACGGTTCGTTATCACCCCCAGCTGTCACTCTCCGGCCCGCCGACTCGCGCGCAACCGTTCGGTTATTTGCCTGTCGAAATTCTCGTTCTGTAAAAGGCCTCCCACCGCTGTTTTCCGCTGTGGGTTGAAGAGAGTTGATGCTGCAATAGAGCTGTTCTGCGACGCATACTACAACCAACAAACAACCCTCCCTCCCTCCCTCCCTCCCCATCGCCACCACCGCCGTCTGCGTCAGCTGCTGACCGCGATCCCTTCGCACTCTCAAACAGACTCTCACAATGGCCCGAGGAAAGCACACATTGCCTCAAGGTATGGCTCCAGCTCTCTCCCTCCCCATCTCCCACATCAGCTTCAATCCACCCCCCCTGGCATGCTCCGCGCTCACACACCTTCTCACGTACCAGGCTATGCCGAGGACGCCTCCAAGGGTGCCATGCTGCGCTTCCAGGAGTCGCTGCCGCGTCTGCCCGTCCCGACCCTCGAGGAGACTGTTAGCCGATACCTCAAGAGCCTGCGGCCGCTGCTGACCCCGGCCGAGCTCAAGACCACCGAGGCGGCCGTGCAGGAGTTCGTCAAGCCCGGCGGCGTCGGCAGCAAGCTGCAGGAGAAGCTGCAGGCCAAGGCGGCCGACCCCGAGACCAAGAACTGGATCTACGAGTGGTGGAACGACGCCGCCTACCTGACCTACCGCGACCCCGTCGTCCCCTACGTCAGCTACTTCTACTCGCACCGCGACGACCGCCAGCGCCGCGACCCCGCCAAGCGCGCCGCCGCCATCAGCGCCGCCGTGCTCGAGTTCAAGAAGATGGTCGACGCGGGCTCGCTCGAGCCCGAGTACATGAAGAAGCTGCCCATCTGCATGGACAGCTACCAGTGGATGTTCAACTGCTCGCGCGTCGCCGCGCGGCCCGCCGACTACCCGCAAAAGTACCCCGCCGCCGGCAACCAGCACATCGTCGTCGTCCGCAAGAACCAGTTCTTCAAGGTCCCGCACGAGGTCAACGGCGCGCCGCTCAACCCGTCGGAGCTCGAGCACCAGTTCCGCCGCGTCTACGAGACGGCACGGCACGTGGCCCCCGTCGGCGCGCTGACCTCGGAGAACCGCGACGTCTGGACCGACGCGCGCGCGGTGCTGCTCGGCGCGAGTCCCAAGAACAAGGCCATGCTCGAGGCCATCGAGGCCGCGTCGTTTGTCGTCTGCCTCGACGACGCCGCCCCCGTGACGCTCGAGGAGCGCGCGCACGCGTACTGGCACGGCGACGGCGCCAACCGCTGGTACGACAAGCCGCTGCAGTTCATCGTCAACGACAACGGCACGTCGGGCTTCATGGGCGAGCACTCCATGATGGACGGCACGCCCACGCACCGCCTCAACGACTACGTCGGCGACCTCATCTTCAACGGCAAGCTCGACCTCGCCGCGCGCCCCGTCCGCTCCGACCTGCCCGAGCCGCAGCCACTCGACTTCCACGTCACCCCGGCCGTGCAGGCCGAGATTGACCGCGCCGCCGCCGACTTCCGCCGCGTCATCGGCGAGCACCAGCTCGCCGTCCAGGCCTTCCAGGGCTACGGCAAGGGCCTCATCAAGAAGTTCCGCTGCTCGCCCGACGCCTACGTCCAGATGCTCATCCAGCTCGCCTACTTCAAGATGTACGGCAAGAACCGCCCCACGTACGAGTCCGCCGCCACGCGCCGCTTCCAGCGCGGCCGCACCGAGACGTGCCGCACTCTCTCCGAGGACTCGGCCGCCTGGTGCAAGGCCATGGCCGACGCCGCCGCCGACGACAAGACGCGCGTGGACCTCTTCCACAAGGCCATCAAGGCCCACCTCGAGTACATCACCGCCGCGTCGGACGGCAAGGGCGTCGACCGCCACCTCTTCGGCCTCAAGAAGCTGCTCGAGCCCGGCCAGGAGCTGCCCGCGCTCTACAAGGACGCCGCGTACGCGTACTCCAGCTCCTGGTACATCTCCTCGTCCCAGCTGAGCTCCGAGTACTTTAACGGATACGGATGGAGCCAGGTCATTGACGGCGGATTCGGCATCGCCTACATGATTAATGAGGACAGGTGAGTTTCCTCCTTTTCTCCTGCTTGTCGTGGTGGACTAGTTACTGACCGCGCCCAACACAGCATCAACTTCAACATCGTCTCCAAGGGCCTCGGCAGCGACCGCATGAGCTTCTACCTCAACGAAGCCGCCACCGACATGCGCGAGCTCCTGACACCCACCCTCGAGGCCCCCAAGGCCAAGCTGTAAAACAACAACCTCTCTTTTGTTCAGTCCCGCCCCTGCTCCTTTTGCCTGGGTTCTCCTGCTCTGCTTGTTTTTAAAGGGTCTTTTACTGTTTCCTCTCCAAGCATAGAAGAAAATTTGGCATCATGATTTTCACACCGCGGATGAGGCCCTCGTTTTTTTTTTCAGGTCATGTTTTGGCCTTCCGCTTGTGCTATGCGACATAAAATAGACGGAGAAGGAAGGAGAAAAGGAAGATATGGATGACGTTGCAAGGGAGAAGAAGCGCCTTATCGGACCTTCAGATCGGCGGCGCTGACATTGGACCTTTTTGGATAGAACGTGTGTCCATGTGAGCGCGTCGGTGATAAGGACGAGTGTCGTTGTATTCTGCATTTATTGGATAGAAAGCCATTTGAGGTAAATAAGAAATCTGATTAGACAAACGCTAATCTACCTGTCTTGGGTACGATTCCCTTTCAAATGTCAAACAACAGAGGTGCCAGTACATTGCATTTCGGCGCTACGCTTTTGAAGACTGCATGTTGTGGGATTCATTCGCATGCTTTCCACACCTCTCTCTACCTCTATACTCTTACATGACCCCAACCCGCCCGTCCACAGACAAATCCTAGATACCCTTGTATTTCACCTACTTGATTAACCAGCATGGGCCACAATCTCATTGACCAAGTCGCCCCTCTTGGCGTCGTAGTACGTGCACATCTGCGACGGCAGCGGCACCTCTCTGTAGTCGTCATCGGCCCCGGCAATGACGTTGAGGTTGATGCCGTCCGACTTGCTGTGGAAGATTTGCGTGCCGGTGCTCTCCTTGCTAAAGTAAATCTGCGCGCCGTCGACCTGGTCCATCATGACCGTCGGGATGGTGCCCAGGACCTGCAGGGCAAAGTTCTGGGCCTTGACAACGTCGACCGTCGACACGAGCGAGTCCACGACGAGCGACAGGCGGCTCGAGTTCTCCACCGTCACCTGGTTGGCCTTGCCGCGGACGATGATGGTTGTGTTGTTGCAGCGGCTGATGAGGATGGAGTGGTTCAGCTCCGCCTGGATCTCGATCGGCTGCGCTTCCTTTTCGTAGTTTTCCTGCAGCAGACGGGTGTTAGCGTGGGACGAGGGTGTCGGGAGACGGGATGCACGTACGATGGTCCACTTGTTGCCCTCGAGTTCCTTCTTGGGAGGCTTCTTCATGCGCATGCTCTCGGGCTTGGGTTTCTTGCCGGGGGCAGGGCTCCTGGGCCGCTCGCCGCCGCTGGGAATGCTGGTGTTGGCACGCAGCGCGGGGTTCTTGTGCGTCATCTGAGACTTGTCGACCTTGCGCAGGCCCTTGGTGACAGCGTCGCCCTTGTTGAGCTCTGAGAAGACGGCTCCGAGACCACCGGTGGCAGAGGGCGCGGCCGGCGCAGCATTCTCAGTCTTAATATCAAGTACAGGCGCAGGGCCGGGTGGTGGTGGAGGAGGGGGACCACCGGCGGAGGGCGCCGGTGCAGCGCTGCTGGAGGCCGAGTCCAAGGCCTTGACGACCGCAGCGGCCGGCTCGCCCTTGGGGTTCCACGGAATACCATTGGCGAAGTACTGCTTGACGTAGTCGCGGAGTTGCTTGAATATTTGGTAAAAGGATTGGATCCATTCGACCTGCTTGGCATCCCTAGGCGCCATCTGTTAGCATGCACTGCCGTCTCGCTATCGGATCCGAGAGCCATACTTGTCCTTGTATTCCTTGATGACGCGGTTTCCAAAGAACTGGGCGGATCCGAGAAACTCCTCGACGTGGGTAAAGGGCTTGTGGCTGACGGTGACCCAGGCGAGCACCATGATGCCGTCGGCGACGGCGCTCAGCTGAGTGTACATGGGGTCGGAGCGGTTGGCCTCCTTGAGCTCGGTGACGGCCATGAGCGAGTCGTTGATGGGCTTGAGGAGGTCCTGGTAGAGGGCCATGTCGGCGCCCTGGAGGTCCGGGCGGACGGCCTTTGTGGTGATGAGCAGGAACTTGCGCTGGGCGCGGAAGCCGGCCAGGACGTCGGCGGCCTGGCGGGCGACGAGGCCGCCGAGGCCGTTGCTGCGCTTGACGTAGTCGGCGACGGCCGAGTCGACAAAGGCGTCAAAGTCCTCGATGGACTCGGGCAGCTCCTCGGGGACGGCGGCGGCGGCGGGCTGCGGCGCGGAGCGCGGCGTGGCGGCGGCGGAGGAGGAGGACGCGGCGGGGGTCAGCGCGGCGGCGGAGGAGGACGCGGGCAGGGCGAGGGCGCCGACATCCTTGGGGAGCTCGGTCGACGTGGCAATGTCTTCGAGGCGCGAGGTGGCGGCTTCGAGTCTGAGAGGGGCTGTGTTGGCGGCGGGAGCTTGCATCGATGGCAGCGCGGCTAGCCAGCAGCCACACCGGCATTGCGTCTTCACAGAGCGTGTACGTACCTCTTAATCAGCGTCGTGAGGTTGTGCATGTGGTTTGCGGCGGCCATGATTGCGTGGGCGGTCGTGTTCGTCGCGGGGGAGGCGGTTCGTCGGCGGAAAGGCGAGGTCTAGGGGTAGCAACGGGAGGAGTCTCGTCGGCTGCAAGGGAGGGGGAGGAGCGTCTAGAAAGTAGGAATGCTGAGTTGGCGACGGAACCCAGGGAGGGAGGGCAGAAGAGCAGGCCGGAGATGAAGCCAGGGGGAGATGTCGAGAAAGCAATAGGCAGTTGTTGAGAGAGAGAGCTCCAGAGGATGGCGACAAGTCAGCAGCCAGCAGCTGCGACATGACAACTGAGACCCCCGCAGTTTTGCAGGAGCTCAACCAACCACGGAAAGCTGGTGCCTGGCGGACCTGCGTACAAATTTGGTTGCCATTGGGGTTACGAGGTAGGGCCTTTTCAGGCTGCCGTTTAATAGATAGGCAGCTTTTTCAAAACGAATTGTGAAACTGGGGTGAATTCCCTGCCTTGTCTTGCTGGGTAGCGAGAGTGACCCTCTGAGGCCATCTATCAAGCAGGCCATGTACGACAACAAAAAGCGTCCTACATAGAAAAACGAAGTCTATTACCAGAGCAAAGGTATCAAAAAGACAGAGGAGCCTCTGGGCGGCTCAATGGCTCCTTACCTAGCACTATTCCACCATCACGAAGCCACTGCCTCCCCCACCCTGTCCGGTCAACGACATGTTGTATCCGCCACATTGAGCCTGTGCCCCTAATCCCTCTATTACACAAGGCCCAAATACCCGGGCGAGGAAATGACGGGAAAACTTGCGAGGAAATAGAACTCATCACCACCCACCAGACGCAGACGGTAGCTGCCCGACTGGCCCACGTCGAGACCATGGTTGTACAATCGGGCAGCCGCCCGTACATCCGAACATAGTGAAACAGCATCGAAAAGTAAACTGGCATGTCAATCGACCATAGCCAACAACATGCAAAGAACAGAAGAAAATAAAACCCTCGCGCATTGCGCATGCGTCGTCTTGTCATTCGCTGTCCTTTGGCCGCCCAGAGCCACCCTTCTGCAGTCCCGGTTGGCGTCTTTCACCGCTGGTCCTCTGCACTCAACCTCAACTTCACGCTTGCATGATAAGCTTGCCTCAACCAACGCATCTGAAACCGGGCCGTCAGTTCTTCTACGCAGCTCGCCCTCTGCAAACCTTGGCTTCCACCCGCTGGCGCCGTTCCATCGCCAGGGCCAGCAGCACAGCATCGCGAGGCCGCCAAACGCGACCTCGTCCCACGCGCGCCACCAACATGGTTCCTCACGCCGACGATGCCACCGACAGCGTCGACAGCGACCCCCAAACGCCCTCCATAGACTTTGTCACCCTGGGCATGTTTATTATAGGTACCATCCCGACAACCCCCCACGTCCGCCGCAGTGCCGCGGCTCTCCCAGCCCAATCCACACGCTGACAAGCCGTCCCTCGCAACAGATGACATCGACTTCCTCCCGCCGACGCCCCCCGTCAAGGACGTCCTCGGCGGCGCGGGCACGTACTCGGCGCTCGGCGCGCGCCTGCTGTCGCCGCCGCCGCTGTCCGGCACCGTCGGCTGGGTCGTCGACCAGGGCTCCGACTTCCCGCCCGCGCTCGGCGCCCTCATCGACGCCTGGGGCACGCACGCCGTGTACCGCCGCGACGCCGGCCGCCTGACCACGCGCGGCTGGAACGGCTACGAGGCCGGCGCCGACCAGAAGCGCGCCTTCCGCTACACCACGCCCAAGCGCCGCCTCGCCGGCGCCGACCTCGACGCCGCCCTGCTGCAGGCCCGGGCCTTCCACCTCATCTGCTCGCCCCTGCGCTGCCAGGAGCTCGTGCGCGACATCACCGCGCGCCGCCGGGCCGCCGGGCCGCCGGGCCAGCACACCAAGCCCCTCTTCGTCTGGGAGCCCGTCCCGGACCTCTGCCACCCCGGCGAGCTGCTCAACTGCACCAACTGCTTGCCGCTCGTCGATGTCTGCAGCCCCAACCACGCCGAGCTGGCCGCGTTCCTCGGCGGCGACGGCCTCGACCCCCGCACCGGCGCCATCTCCCCGGACGCCGTCGAGCAGGCCTGCGAGCAGCTGCTCGCCAGCATGCCCCTGCAGTCGTACGCCCTCGTCGTCCGCGCCGGCGACCGCGGCTGCTACGTCGCCCGCAACGGCGGCCGCAAGCGCAAGCGCGCCCAGGGCACCAAGACCGCCCGCCACAAGGCCCTCATCCACGGCTCCCTCCAGCCCGACACCGACATGGAGTCACTCCTCGCCGGCCTGCTGCAGGGCGACGACGGCGTCGTCGACGCCGAGGAGATCGAGGTCGACCCGGGCGTCCAGCGCTGGATCCCGGCCTACCACCAGGATCCCGCGAGCGTCGTCGATCCCACCGGCGGCGGCAACACCTTCCTCGGCGGCCTCGCCGTCGCCCTGGCGCGCGACGAGGACGTCGAAACCGCCGCCGTATGGGGCACCGTCGCCGCGAGCTTCGCCATCGAGCAGGTCGGCCCCCCAACTCTGGGCAAGGGTGAGAGCGGCGAAGAGACCTGGAATGGCGTGAGCCCGCTTGCGCGATTGCGCGAGTTTCAAGAGCGTCTGTGAAGGCGCCGTTTACAAACAACTTTAGATTACGAGTTTCATGTCCATTCCCTAGTGTCGGAAACACAGTTATGTCCAGGAAAAACAGCCGGTTAATAAAAGTCATTTGATACATCATAGTCAGCATCCACTTGGAAAGCCTTGATTTTACATTTATTTACCATCCATCCAACACGGATCCCATTTCATCAATCCATTTCATTGAGACCAAATACCCCGGACGCCGGAACCTTCCTCCCTCCGAGGCTGCAAGCAAATAACGAAAACGCATGTTAGATCTTGTAGACGAGTTCGCCGTCCGCAAACCTGTAAAAAACCGTTAGCCACACAATCTATAGAACAAGGCAATGATATAAACTCACATGATGTGGTTGGCTTCCTCAAGCTTCTTGAGGGCCTTGATGGTTTCTGTACGATCAAAGGCGCCGCCGCTGCGATTCCCGACCTTTTGGTTGACAGCTTCAATAACAGCATCAAGACGTGCTGAATCGTCGTCGAACAAAGGAGTGTTGAGAAGCTGCCCAAGAGCTGTTCTGAACGCGGCCAAACGGGGTGGCGCAATCGGTACATCGTCGATGGCCAAAGAGGCAGCACCACTAGCGAGGTCCTGGTCTTCTTGCGTTTGGCTGGGCAGTTGTGAAGCTGGCAGCGAAGACGCAAACGACGTCTGGGATTGAGACGTTGCATCATTCGAGCGCGTGGTACGTCCTGAGCGTCGTGGTGCATACGACGGGCCTGCTTCCCCCTCTTCCTCCTCCTCATCAGCCTCTTCATCCTGCGGACCGCTGGCACCATTTGCGCCAGATCCCGTGCCGCGCGATCGTGTCGTACGCGAAGTGATCTGTGTCGATCGAGTGCCGCGAAACGCACCATCACCAACGTCACCGTCATCATCGTCATCCTCGTCATCTTCATCTTCGCTGGACGAAGCGAAATCAACGGTAGCGGTCCTTCTGCGCTTCTTTCGTGACTCTTCAACGACTTCCTTGAAGAGAGCAAAGCGCAAGATGGCCTCAGCGGCAGCAGCGTCACGCTCTTCTACTCGATTCGACAAGCGGGATTTGGCGTGTGCAGTGGCAAGACGGATAAGGGTCTCGAGCGTACGCACAGTCAGAGGTGAGGTACGGCGCTGGTTACCCTCCATCTCATCGTTTCGTAGACCAACGTAGATCTCCGCGATGCGGTCGGATGCTTCTTGAGTCAAGACAGGCTTAATACGAGTCTTGGCGTACTGAATGTACTTCTTCATAAACGGAATGCTCAGAATCTCCGGCTTTTTGTTAGAGCCTCGGCCTGATGTGTGTGTAACACCGGCATGGAGCATGGCGTCAAACTTTTCGAAAACCTCGGTTGGCCGCTGAGTGCCTGCTTGTGTCTCGGCAGATACGCCAAGGAATTGCGAGGCCTGTTCCCGAACAGGTGCTCCCTCCTCCGTCCCTGGTTGACGATATCTGTGCATGCGAAGAACGTGTTCCGAGACTTGACGGTCGCGAGTGTCCTCAATGTCGTCGGTTACCACGAACAACAAATCAAAACGCGAGAGCAGAGAGTCGGGAAGGGCAATGTTCTTGTGAGGGTCCTTGTGAGGGTCATACTGGCCATAGATAGGGTTGGCAGCAGCGACAACGGAGCACCGCGCATTCAGGGAAGTGTGAATACCGGCTTTCGCAATCGTAACGGTTTGCTGTTCCATGACTTCATGAATAGCAACCCGATCATTGTCGGACATCTTGTCGAACTCATCAATACAGACAACACCACGGTCAGCCATGACCATTGCACCAGCTTCCAGACGACGTTCACCAGTTTCCTTGTCTGAGGTGACGGCGGCGGTCAAACCGACGCCAGACGAACCACGACCGGTAGTGGCGATGGCAAGAGGGGCCGTGTTCAGAACGAATCGCAATAGTTGCGACTTGGCGGTAGACGGGTCACCGACCATGAGAATATTGATATCACCTCTCAAATGGGTACCGTTCTCAAGGTTCTTCTCTATACCGCCGAGAAGCATGAGGAGAATTGCCTTCTTGATGTGATCGTGTCCATAGATACTAGGAGCCAAAGATTGGGACAGAAGCTCGAGCAAATTCTTTTTCTTGGCCACTTTGTTGATATTTCGGATATCCGTATCGGTAATGGTAGCTTGCGCAACCCCGCCGCCAGACTTGGACGAGAGCAGCACAATGTTGTTGGCAAGAATAACTGCCTTGAACAGAGCGCTGTTGTGGTTGGTATTGCGGTTACCAAGTGTTCTGAAAATACCAACAAGCTGAACTCTGTCACCAGGCTTTACCTTGTCCACGAGGTCGTCGTCTAGGATAACGTCGACACCACGAGGCAGCTGGCCGGCGGGCGCACGCTCGGGCATCTCTTGGATAGAAATGGTTTGGTGGTCGCGATATGTGCAGAACCCATATTCAGTGACGAGCGGGTTTCCGTCATCGTCTTCGCGAGGGTAGACGCTTGATGTTGTGACACCATTGGTCATGGTCTGGTCCTGATACTCGCGGAAGTGAAACTTTTGCTTCTTCTCGTTCCAGTGAACACTGCGGATAATCTTTGGCCGGATCAGGGAGCATCGCGTAACGATGCCTTCAAGTGAGACCATGCGGTTGAGATGGTGAGACGAGATTGTACGGGGGTTGCAAGCGTTCAGGCCAAAGCTGCCAGCCCAAGCACAGTAGTAAATGGTGTCAGCCGATTGCTGATCGGGACGGGCCTGCGACGGTTGCAGCGCAGCGATAATTTGCTTGAGTGCGTGGTTGAAGGCTAGTGTGTAGTCGAAGGGTTGCTCAAGGATACCCTTGGCAAGGTTCTCATTATGATCGCGAACGTGGTCGAGGTTTACAGTCAGACGTCGTTGGTTTTTCTGCAGCATCAGAATAATATCTGATCTGTAGCTTCGCGCATGGGAATCACCTAAAGATAGCGGTCAGCATCACCTGTGGCTGAGATGCGCCGTTGGGTTGCCGATGAGGGGTAGCTTACTGGGATCCAAAAACTCCTCGGCTTGGCGGATACGATCAATCACACCCTCATCTTGAAGCATAAATTGGTCCATGATGGGCGAATATGCGAAGCAGCCGCAACTGTGTTGATGGGAAGGTTGAATGGCGAAGAGGAACAAGGTGTGATGCAGGGCGAAATGTGGCAGGGCCTGGTCGGTGGACACGCGAAGACGCGTCGAGACGCGACGTCCCGCGTAAAGTGGTTACCACGCCCTTGTCCCGATGCCTTACTAAGCAAAGCATCAACGGGACCGAAACCATCCGTCCTTGGAAAGATGGCATGAATACGAAATGCAGGGTTATATCCTTCTTACACTACTAAAAGAATTAGCCTTGTAATTCCCGCTACCGGTCTTGCTCCCATAATTCCAGTTATGACCTATTGTTCCCCTCGGAGAACCTAGATTCGCTACTTGACTGTACAGGTAAACCACGGCGGCCCCACCTCCGCAAGACACCTTGGCAGCCAGCTTGTCGCACGTTGACCCAGGGCAACTAAAACAGACGCATCGTTGTCGCAATCGCATCGCGTGCTGCGGAACTGCTTATCTATGCATACGTGATTTAATAGCACCCCCGAATACAGAGACATGGCCGTCGGCTTGGCGTCAAACGTGTCGCTCAACGCCCTGGACGAGGAGGCCCGGGCGGAGGTTGATGTCCTCAACTCGCGCCTGGACAAGACCACGCAGCTCACCAAGAAGATCCAAGCGTGCCTCGGCAGACTTGAGGCTACGGGCCAAAGCGTGCGCGAGGTTGCTGGGCCGTTGAATGGAGAGACTCGGCGGTTGCAGGTTCTCGGGTCAAGTGAGCCCCCTCAACGACTTTCCTCCCGCTCGGCGCTAATCCTACAGATGTTGACGCCGTCATCTCCGCAATCGATCGCCTACGGCAACCAGCAGATAGCAAGGATGATGAGGAGCAGATTATTCGGGCTGGTCCTGAGAAGGCGGGCCTCTCTGCCTACCTGGCATCAATGAAACGTATAAACAGGTCCCACGCAGACATGCAGGCGTCCAACTTGCGGGCCAACCAGAATACCATGGCGGATCTAACGCGACTCATCAAAAGCGGAAACACTCAGCTCGAGTCTTTCTTTGATAAGCTACTCCGTAACGAAACACCTCGATCCCTCGAACCGCTTCACTACATTACCAAGGATAAGGAGTTCCCTGTCTTGCCCCAGGAGACCATTACACGACTGGGTCTGATATACTCGCATCTCGGAAGCAGCCAAAAGGGGGCCGGATACGACTCTCCAATTGCAAAACTATATGGTGAAATTCGCGGACCATACTTGGCGGCGTCTCTGGTTAACCTAGCCGCCGCCAGTGTCAGTACAGCAAAGAAGAAGAACCCCGGAGCAATCTATAGATCCGGCACCAATGGTATCGGGACGTATGCGCAGGCCATGGAAGGAATCTTCGTCGCAGAGTATGAAAACGTCTGCAGCATCTTCGGTCGCGAAGACTGGGGCCCTGTGTTCCAGGCTGCATGCCAATCTCCTCTTGCCGAGCTTGCCAGAACTCTGCGCGAACTCAACGCCCACATCAAGCAACACCTCGCAACCGATTGCTATCTCGCATACGAAGTCACAGAGATTCTTTCCACACTATCCGGAAATCTGGAGACAAGAACGGGTGAACTCAAGCCACAACTGGCAGCTGCTCTTAAGCCTGTGAGGGAAACGGCCAAGTCCTCACTAGCTGAACTGCTTGAAGATACAAAACGCAAGATTGGTGGTGTTCAAACACTGCCCAACGATGGTGCGGCTCTCCCCATCGTGTCAGAGTCTATGCAGCGTCTTCAAGCCATGATGGAATTTCTCCGTCCTATCGCTAGCATCATGATATCGCTTGGGGATGGTGGCTGGAAGAATGGCGCGTCCGCTCGTGGTGCGGACGCCATCCCGAGCCTCGCATCGTTTGATGTCACCGCTGATGGGCAGCAAATATTCACACACTACTGCATCGATACGATCGAGGCGCTCCTCACATCACTAGACTCCAAGATGCGTCTCCTGATCCGGAGCAAATCCACACAGGGCGTTTTCCTCGCCAATACTGTCGTCATCATCGAACGCTCCATCGCCACCTCCGAGCTGGCACCGCTCCTGCAACCGCGCCTCGACGTGCTCGACCCGTGGCGCAAGAAGGCGACCCTCGCCTACACGGAGGTGTGCAAGGACCTATCCGTCCACCTCTTTGACACGATCCACACGTCGCAGCGCGCGCGCCCGCAGTCCGGCGGACCCATCGACTCGGCCACCGTCGTCAAAGCCCTCAGCAGCAAGGACAAGGACAAGATCAAGGAGAAGTTTCAGCAGTTCAACAGCAGCTTCGAGGACATGGTGGTAAAGCACAAGGCCTACACCATGGAACGCGAGGTGCGCGCCCTGTTTGGACGGGACATCCGCCAGAAGCTGCAGCCGCTGTACGATCGCTTCTGGGACCGCTATCACGAGATCGACAAGGGCAAGGGCAAGTACGTCAAGTATGACAAGAACTCCATCGCTGCCGTGTTTGTCAGCCTCAGCACATAAGGTGGCTCCTTGCAGCACTGCATTGTACGATATAGTTGGATAGCGGTGACATTTTGCCCCTAGTAGGCAAAAGGGAAGTGGAATCTTAATGACAGTGACGACCAATACCTAGCAAACAATGGACTCCATTGAAATGTTTGTTTTCTACTACTTTCCTAACCATGCACATGATACACACCGCTGCAGGCCTAACTCAGCGTGCTATCCGCCGGCACGACGCCGCTACCAAAGACGCGGTCCACGCGCGTCCTGCGCTCCCAGACGACGCGCCCGTCGCTGCGGCGCTTGAAGTAGAGGATGCGGTGCTGCGGGATGAACTCGTCGTCCGTCTGCTCCGTCCGCCACTGCGCGAGCGGCTTCTCCTGCGCGCCCGCGAAGCGGTCCTCGAAGCCGACGAGGAAGTCGGCGGCGTCGAGCGCGCGGTCCCAGCGCAGCCGGTGCAGCACGTCGGACGCCGGCCGGAACCGGCCCATGCCCTGCGGCTTGGGGGACGTGGGCACGGGGCGCGTGCCGGTCGGCTGTCGCGGCAGCCGGGCGCCGCGGGGCGAGCTCGCGTCGTCGTCGTCATCGGGGCTGTTGGCGGCGTCATCGTCCGCTTCCTCCTCGCTGTCGTCGTCGTCGTCGTCGTCGTCGTCGTCGTCGTCGTCAAAGTCATCGGGGGCTGCGTCTGCTCCGTCGAGGTAGCCAGGGTCGGGAACCGCCGAGGCAACGTCGCTGCCGGAGACGACGCTGGCGGCCATCCAGCACGAGGCAGAGTCGTAGTATCTGGGATCACTGCGCATTCGCGCCTCAAAATCACGCAACAGGCCGTCGAGGGCCATCTTGGTTGCTTTGGTGTCGTCTTTGGCGCGATCATTGTCATCCTCGTTCCATGCTAGACCAATGAGGTAGAAACACTGGTGTTCCGAATCCGTCGCTGTTTGTTTCGTGAGACTATCAACAAATCGGCCGGGCCACAGTCGTGGCAACAGAGCTGGTGCTTTTCTGCTCATATCTGCCACCGACAATTAGCAAAGAACGATCCGTGGCTAGCGTTCAGGCGTATGCCCGTGCCTACCGACTAGGATCGCAACGCAGCGCGACTCCAACCAGCCCAAGAACTTGCGGCCGCTCGAGGGCGATGATCCCCAGAACCGGGCATCGATCTTTACGTAGCTCTTGAAGCTCCCGAGAAAGTCTGGCACTCCCGAGGCGGCGGCGCCGACAGGTCCAAGGAAGGCATCCCACGTCGCGCCGGGCTGGGATAGAAGGGAGACTGTCCTGGAAATCTCGGCGGCGATTGACTTGACCGTGGGCGTCGAGGCAGTCATGGCGGTGTTGAGTGCTGGCGCATGCCACCCGAGGAGACAGAAAGGCTCCCGTGACGTGCGGTGATAGCGTAGCTCTTTATGGAAGAACGGATCCAACACAACCTGCGTCTCCCAGTCGAAATCGGTATAGTGACTGAAGAATGTTGTCAGGATGTCTGCCGTAGATACAGGCCTTGGGAGAGTGGCCAGTTGTTTGCAGATGGGGACGAGAAGAACGGTAATATGGATGCCACCCAAGAGGCCGAACCGGGCGCCATATATGCCTCGCGAGTTGGCCCAGGCCTTGATGAGAAGGAAGGCGACCCTGAACTTGGCAAGATCAGGAATGGAACGAAGCAGGTAGTACATGTCTCTTGCAGGCTTCAACTTGGCCAAGCTCTGCACTGGCAGAGCAAATTCGTGGTGGCTAGAGGGTAAACTCATGATGCTAGGAAATCTTCCAAAAATTAGCTCGAATTCAATATGACATGCGCGTAAAGACTCACTTTTCCACGATCGAGGTGGCGGCGCAGTACTGGAGATCAAACTTGATGCCAAGAATCTGAAGTTCCAGCATTGTGCCGGTATTGGCCAGTACCTTTCTCAACACACGGATGCCCCGATCATGTGCTTTTCTTAGACGTTGAAGGGCCATGCGGAAAAATGTCTTGGAGCTGATAGTGCCAATGCAGAGGCAGTCAACATCGGAGGAGCTCATCCAGACGCCGAGGCCAAATGAGCCTACTGGGACAAGGACGAGGCCGACAGGTGTGCGGCCCTCTTGCTCCGGTTTCGCCTGATCATGTCCTTGAAGGACATCGTCCAGCAATGCTATCGCCTGCTTCCTCACGGCTTCGTGCTGCTCTGTAGGCAGATACCCGTGGGACAGCAACGCCTGCTTGAGATCTTCGAATCCGCCCAAGGAAGGCGGGGCTTCGGTAAGTTCGATAGGCTTCACACGGTCCAAGATTCCAGTGGCTGGTCCAGTCTGTGAATTCTCGGTAAACAGGCAACGGATACCCCAATGGTCACTGGCATGAACCCAACTTTCATCGTCGGTCTGCGTGATGAGATCTTTGCCAAACATGTTAAACGCAACAGGTCGCAGAGGGAGCTTCGAGCTGGATAGAATGCGATCGTAGCGTTGAGGCCGCTTATCGGCTCCTCCGCCAACCAGCTTCTCTGCAAGCTTGTTCTCAAGAGGGTTGAATGTTGCGCCCTGCTCTCCCTCATAGAGGTCCATGACGACGACGGGCTCGTTAGCCTGCGACAACTCGGAAGACTCGCCAGCAGCAATTTTGGTAGCCAACCACACATCTTGGAACTCGGTGTTGGTCAACATATCGTGGATGTCACTCAGGCATTGCCTGCCATTTGTCGAAAGAGCACCACTTCTTTGTGACATGTCAATGGCGTAGGAGGAGGTCGTCACATTGAAGTCACCAGCAAGAATGCATGGGTGGTGGCCATACTTTTCGGAAAGATGCCGCTGTAAACGCAGAAGTTCGACCTTTTTGGATGAGAGCGCGCCATCCGTTAGGCCCTGACTAAGGTGGCAACCGGCGACGACGAGAGGTTTGGTGTAGGAATCGGACACGGGATCGTGGAACGAGACTGTAGGGAACGTAGCAACTGCAGACCCTTTGTGTCGGCGCTGGAGCGGGAGGTATTCCCACGAGAGAGGAAACTTGCTTAGGATCACGATGTTGAGAAGGCTGGGCAGAGGGCCGATTTCAGGCTGATCGGGCGGACCGTGTGTGCTGTAGGGGTACTTGGTGCAAATGTCATCATCTTTGAGGAGGTCTGGAAGGAAGTGATCAGAGACTTCCTCTAGAACGAGAATGTCAGCCTCGGCACGCCGGGCTAAGAGGTTGGCAATGAGGGTCGAGTTTCTCGATGTATCCGGTGGCCAGTTGAACTCGGAAAGAACGTTATAAGACGCAACTATTAATTTTTCCAAACCGTTAGAACTCAGCTCCAGGGAGGAAGTGTCAAGTGCTTTCCAAGATTCCACTTCCGGATCAAAGTGGTAGGTAGGCTGGGGGTAAGCTTTGGATGCTTGAGAGTGGTCATTCTTGTCGACGGCCAAGACCTCGTCCTCGGGAAGTGTAATCTCAACCAGAAGTTTCGACTCAAAATCGATGAGCTTCCAGAGTCGCATCCGCCGAAGACCGTCTGCAGTGCCGGGAGTGGTGTCGCGCACCATGATGGCCAGTTGCGCGACATCCCAGGAGATCGGGGTCAGCAGGCGGGCCTTGTGAAGGAGAAACTTGTGCGTGTCGGAGTCTGCATCCTCGGTTTGACCAACAGTCAGGTGGGGTGCGAAGCGGCTCTGGCAGCGCCAGCCCAGTGCTGAGCGCACTTTTCTCACAAGCCCGTGTAAGTTGGACGTTGAGGTGGCGTCTGGCTTTAGGTATAGAGTGTTGTGTCTGTCGTTGACGAAAGCATCCGCGTCTGCAATGGAAACGCGAAGTGGAAAGAGGCCGGATAGATCAAGCTGAAGGAGAATATCAGCAGCATCGGCGACAACTTCGGGATGCACAAAGGGGTATGCGAGGTTGATGTGCGGAGGCCACTTGGCGTACGCCTTGTCGTTTAGACTGCGCAGCCGGTTGATGGCTGGCCAGAGGCTCTGGGGAGGGATGATGCACAGCGCTGTATCGTGCGATGGCGCGCTAAACTTGGATTGCGAGCTCGAGTCTGTACTTGGCTCCATGATGAAGATGATGGATGTAGTTTGATGCCGTTTGTGGTGACGAAGTATGGTACGAGAGATGGTAGTTGGAGGAGGTCGGGAGGATGAAGCAATGCTCGCTAACAAAGGCGACTAAACGCTCGATATGCAAAGAGAAAAGGCGCCGAGGTGTATGATTTACCAGAACAATAAGCATGCAGGATGTGCGTAGTTTTAAAGGAGTTGCGTAGGTAGATGCTGGATGAGGCCCCCAGTCAGCCTTGTCGTGGGCGGATTTATTGAGTGGTGCCAGCGACAAGGTCCAGCCGCGAGTGAGTCACGCCTTGGAGCGAGCAGCGCATTACCAGAGCGCTGAGAATTCTGGTTCAAAAATTGCTTTCAATGCAAAAAGGAGGTCATGTTGACTCATAGCAAGTGTTTCATGCCAAAGGGGCTGGGTTCTAGACGACAATCAGCCTTGCCCGAGGCCACATCGAGTCGTGGGTTTTGTACTTGGGCGGGCGCTTTTCGGGAGATTTGATGGCATTGTTCTTAGTTCTGCTCGGATCGGTGCCAGTCCGGTAAGAAATAAATAAATAAGAAAATGGGAAGGATCCTGAAACGGAGGAGATCAAGTATACACCGAAGACTGCGTTGCTAGTTAATATGCCTATGTTGTTCATCGATACCGCAGTTATCCTGTATTCTCGAGTTACTACAGTTACTCTTCTAGTAGCCATTAGACAGCCCAATCCATTACCACTTGAGAACTGGAAACTGCGCGGGTATAGATTCAACGTCATTGTGTATTCATATATATCGATATCTGTACAGTCATGCCCTCCATTCTAAGCAAGACAAAAGAAAGTGAAATTAAGTCAATCAAGAGAGAGGGGGAGGGGAAAGAAAGAGCCCAAAACACCAGTGCCATGCCAGTCACAAAACAGACGCCTGCCGCCGCACCTCAGGCGTGGAACTCGGGCCCCCAGTCCACGGGGGCCATGTTGCTGCCCTTGCCCTCCATGACGGCCTCGAGCTTGTCCTCGACCGTGACCCAGCCCTGGCGCTTCTGGGCGATGGCGTAGCCGATGGGGCCGCGCCACTCGCGCCACCAGGTCTCCTCGGTCTGGACGGCGCAGCGGCGGCCGGGCTCGCCGGGGCGGGACGAGGCAAAGGGCCAGACGGACTTGACGACCTCGTACTTGTTCTTGCCGGCGAAGAGGCTGGTGACCGAGGTGAAGAACTGGTTGACCTTGTCCGGGTTCTGGACGGTGATCTTGCTGTGCGTGACGACAAACGTGACGTCGACGTTGCCCTTGTACTTGAGCGCGGCGAGCAGGCTGCGCATCTGGCCGTCGATCCAGCCGACGTCGAGGTTGGCGACGACGCGCTCGAGCGTGAACGTCTTGATGCCGGCGGGGTCCTCGACGAAGCGGCGGCACCACTCGTCGAGGCCGCCCTCGCCGACCTCGGGCAGCACGTCCGGGCGCGCGCCGCCGCGGTACGCGACCTCGTCGTGGCCGACGCAGCGGATGTAGTCCATGCGCGCGCGGCCGTCCTCGGGGATCAGCAGCGCCATGAGGTTGAGCTTGACCTCGAAGTCGACCTTGCGGCCGCGCGCGCCCTTGACCACGATGTACGGCTTGGGCGGCACCTGCGCCTGCGTGCGCACCAGCGTCACGAGCGCCGCCGCGTTGCTCGACAGGTACTCGGCCTTGGACGTCAGCGTCGTCAGGTCCGACGAGAGCTTGAACAGCGGCGGCGAGTAGATGCGGTAGTCGATCCGCGGCAGGCCCGGGTACCGCGGGAAGCCCTTGCCGCTGCCGGGGGCCGCCGCCGCGTGGGGGTATCCGTCGTCGGCGTCGAGCGCCGCGGCCGAGGACGCGTCGGACGGGCCAGAGTACGGCGGGGGAGTCTGGGCTCGGGGCGGCGCCGCGTGCAGGCCGAGGTCCATGTAGCTGCGCTGCGCGCGGGGCGTGCGCGTCGGGGGGGACGGCGACTGCGACTGGGATTGGGACTGCGAATGGGATCGAGGGCGCTGCTGTCGTTTCTGGTGCTCCAGCTCCGTCTGCGGACGCTGTACGCGGGCGGCACCCTCGGCCTCGGCGCGGGCAGCGTGTGCGCGGGCAAGCTCCAGCTTCTCCATGGTGGTTTGTGTAGGCTGACCGCAGACAATGCGAAGAGAAGGGCGCCTTCTATCGTCGGGGGGGTCGGTGCTATTATCGTCAATCGTGTGGATGAGTAAGGAAGAAGAAGAAGATGGAGAGGAAAAATCCCGAGACGTCGTTTGATCGTCGTCGAGGCTGGTGGGCGGTGGCTATTCCCTTCGGTTTTACCTTTTTGACCTTTTTGACCTTGCTCTAAGCAGCTGCCTGGTTATAGTGGCTCCAGGGACAAGACCCGCCAGCCGACCTTTTCTTCCCCGTCAGCATCCGCAATCACGCATTCAGCTTCTGCCATAAGCGTTATGTCTAGTCATTCTAGGTTTTTGGTCTCCAGCAGTTCGCGACATAGTGACTAATTGAGGTTAGGCGGGCGTCTGGTCTCACATGTCCTTGGCGGGCGTTGTTGAAACGCCGCCGTTTCGTGGCCTGCCGAACAGCATGCAGCCAACTCGGGCGAGGCGACCGAAGAAAAAGAAACAATTCCAGCACTATTCAATTCCAATCCCAAAGGCCATCCCCGTCGCATCCCACCACCTCGCAGCTTCCCTCTCCGCCGCGTCATCCCGGCTGCTGTGGCTGAGGCTCCCTTGCCTACTGGCGGAGGCCGCTTAGCCCTGCGCGTACTACTATTTTCAGTCTATTTGCGCCCACTGGCCTTGCGAGACACGGGATACAGTATTCCTCCTCATCCCGGCATCCGTATACGTCATCTGCTTCTTCATGGCCAGCCCTACATCGTGCCCGCAGCGTGTTCATGCGCCGCCCGTCTTTGGCTTCCGCAGCATCAGACAGGTCTCGAACTTCTCAGGGCCGCCCCATTTGCCGAAATCCGTCACCAAGACTTCCACCGTCTCGTAGCCAAACCGCTCGTACAAAGGCCGGCCCTCGTCCGAAGCCTCCAGGTACGACTCCAGCCCGTGCTTGTCGGCCAGGGCCGTAAAGTGCCGCAGCAGCATCGATGCCGCGCCTCGTCTCTGATACGCCGGGTCCGTATGAAGCAGCTTCAAGTCTGGACACGCGCCCGACAAGTCGCTCCATGTCAGTCTCGAGCCCCCATCGTGTTCGATGGGAAGGTAACGTCAGATTGTTCATCACGTACAAAAATGCGGCTTCTTGCCCATGCGCGCAGCCCACTTCGTCGTCATGCCGCCAAAGAACCTCTCACAAGCCTCCGGGTTGGAGCCCGGGCCCCAGACCCTCTTGGTCGGCGGCGGCGGCGCGGATGTCCAGAGATAGCCCATGGAGAAGCACACCATGCCGTGCTGGCCCTGCGCGATCCGGTCCTCGTCAACCGCCTGGATCCACAGGCACGACTCGGGATCCGCGCGGAGATTCTTGAGCAGCTGCTGCTCCCGATCCTCATCCGAGTCATCCCCAGCAGGACCGGGGAAAATAATCTCGCTAATGGAGCTCCGGCTGTACGCCACCTTTTCGATCGCAACAGACCGGGCGGCGTCTTGCTCGCCAGCCGGCATCACTTTGAGACCCATGGTTGATTCAGGTTTCCGACGAGCACGCGGTTTCAGAAGTGAGTTCTGAAGATAAAAGACGAATTGCAACACAGAACAACGTTCCCGGGGACTTTTATAGTGACGTGGTTGCGTCCCGCCAAGCTTCTCCAGGATTCCATTTCGCCGGCGTGCTGGATGCGGCTAGCCGCGTGCCATTTTACCTAGTTGAGCACCAGGTAAGGAAGGAAATGGACAAAGATGCTACGCGTAATAAAATCCTCTGAATTGTATTAGTTAATCTAAAAGCAGTTCAAGCTGGTTCGTCAAAGCTACGTCTTGAAGTCTAGTCCTCATGCTGGAACTGGCTTGCTGAGCCTCGGCTTTCTGATGCGTGTAAGTCGGACACCCGAAGTGGGTTGGACGTGAGACTTATTCCATATGCGATATATTGGGCAGCAAAAGAGCTGCAAAAGGACATTCCGTTGGAGTAAGGATAATATGAAATATCCTCGCCTAAATAGTCTTCTTTTCTAAGCACTTTTGTCGCTATATATGCTCCAACAAAACCACAATACTCATCAAGTGACTCGAACGCACCACGACACCTGCACGATGGATGCAGGTTGACCGCTACTAGACTTTGCCTTGCGCTCATGGCAAAGGACCACGTTTCATAATTTACATTGAAGCCTCTCAGGCAACCATTGTCCGACTCTCCATGCCCAAATCTGCCCTCGCGTTGCCACATGGCGCGCAATCAACACGATCCGAACCTTTAGCAGTCAAGACTCTTCGGAAGTCAGGGCGAGGACATTCATGGAAGTACGTGGTGATGGTTGTTAAGCCTCCGCGTGGCGGGAAATGCTGCACGTGGAAGGCAGATGCAAAGTAAGAGTACATTTAGAAAATATTCTAGGCGTGTGTATACTCGTGGTAGCTACTGTATAGGATAGCCTCTCGCAATGCAGACATCGTCCATCTGTGCTACTCAAAGTGGTCGCCGTCCGGCATCTCGTCATGCGTCGTGTTCGACCAGATGCTCATCACCGGCCTGCCGTCGTCGTCGATCCACGCGCGGTACATGCCGCCGCAGTTGTAGCTCATCAGGATCTCGCCGCGGCTCGCGACCACCGCGCCGCGCGCGTCGCGCGTCACGACGCCCTCGATGCCGATCATGCCGCCCTCGCCCTCGCCCGCGACGCCCCAGCGGCCGCCCGCGCTGCGCTGCAGCTCGCCGCCCGGCCCCGTGACGGCCCGCAGCGCCGCGGCGCTCGGCGCGGGCTGCCACCTGGCCATGGCCGCGACGGTGCGCACCGCGCACACGCGCAGGAACGAGTCGCCGTTGCCGGTGCCCGACGCGGCGAAGGACCGCGTCGTGGTCAGTTCGCCGCCGCCGCCGCCGCCGCTTCCGGCGGCCACCACCGGCGCGTACAGGAACGGCGTCGGCAGGCAGTCGGCGAGAAAGCCGCGCAGGGAGCCGGTCAGCTCGATCGGCGCGCGCGCGGACCGCACCAGCCGCTCCCATGGCGTCATCGTCGTCGTCGCGGCGGTCGGGTCGCCCGCCTCCGTCCACTCCTCGGCCCAGAAGCCCGCGCCGGGCACCGGCGTGTCGCCGACGCGGCCCGTCAGCTTGTTGGTCATGCCGCCGGTGCTCGTCGCCGCGCAGACGACGCCTTGCTCGTCCATGGCCACGGCGCCGCACGTGCCCTGCGGGAGGTACTCGTCCGCCGCCCACGTGGCGCCCGCTGCCCCCCGCCGCTCCCTCTCCAGCGCGCGGACGTGCTCGTCCCAGCGCTGCCGGGTGAAAAAGTACGCCGGCTCGACCATGGCGCAGCCGTACCGCCGCGCGAGCTGCTCCGCCGCCTCGCCGTAGAGCTGCGTGTGGCCCTGCGCCGAGGGCACGTCTAGGGACGCCGCGGAGGGCTCCGGCTCGTCGCGGCCGCCGCCCAGGTCCCGCTCGCCGTGCTCGAGCATCGCGCGCGCGAGCAGCACGGGGTTCCGCACGCGCCGCAGGCCCATGACGCCAACGCCGCGTTTCTTGAAGCCGCGCGAGACCATGACGGACGCCTCGAGCTGGTTGGTGCCGTCGCGCGTGAAGACGGCCCCGTGGCCGCTGTTGAACAGCGGGTCGTCCTCGAGCTGCACCACGGCGTGCGTGGCCGCCTCGAGCGCCGAGGGGCGGCGCGGGCC
>LUFD01000495.1:96628-133579 GCA_003025255.1 Cordyceps pruinosa
TGACGGTGGAGGTCATGTAGGCGTGCGTGCTGGCGACCTGCATCGAAGCGGAGTTAGTCACCGTCGCGTCGGCCTGGGACGCGCACGCCCCGGGCGGCAGGCGGGAACGGATGGCGGGCAACGTACAATCCTGAGGAGAGACGCCCTGTACTGCTCGTACTTGTCGACCGGGAAGCCGTGCCAGACAATGTTGCCCGCGCCGCCGTGGATGACCAGGCGGGGCGTGACAGGGCCGCCCGAGAGGCTCTGCTTTTCGGAATACATGGTCGTCTGGCAAATATCGAAATCTTCTGCTATAACATGGGCGTAGGCTGCCATGCAGAGCCGGTGCGAGGTGATGTGGAAGCAAACGAGTCGGGCGTGCTCCGGCTCCGGTACCCTGACTTTATTATGTAAAGGCGCTGTCCAGCTGTTGGGTGATACCAGGATGCCGGACCGGGCCCACCCGGGTGTGTACAAGTGATGGCAGGCTTGAGGAGACGCCAAATACATGCAACGAATAGTCTGTAGGTACAATATGTGATAATATTCAAATGCGCAGATTCGCGCTCCATATACGGTATATAAAGGAAAGGGCGAGCCATCGCCATGTACTAGATAGATCCCGTCAAGTGCAGTCGTCCGACCGCTTCCAAAATATTAATGCGCCTGATCCGCCTTCCCAGAGCTTTTCCAGTAAAGTCCACCATCATGCTGCGTGATCAAAACTACGGGAAGCCGATACTCTCATTCCCAAATAACACATTAGTTTTCAAACCCAAAAACAACCCTCTCCGTAAAACGCCCGTTCTTAGCCGCCATCGGCCGGATATCGATATAGTCGCAACAGTAACTAACCCCTTCAGTGCGCCGAAGAATAATGCATTCCCAAGTGGTATAATGTGAGAGAAGCGGAACCGGTAGTAGAAGAACCGCGAGGGGTCTTTATACCAGGCCAGCAGCCACCTTGATGGCGTTGTTGACGTCCTTGATACGGACACCCGGATGCTTGCCCATGCAGACGGACCTTGAAGCCAGTTCTAATTGAGTGTTAGTGGAGTTCATCTGGTAGCAATCTCCGCTGGTTGGGACTTACCTTCAACCAAAACGCCCACGCTGATCGTCAGTTTTGGCTTCTGCCAAGGAACCGTGCCCCATACAGTTTCCATGCCCGGTGGACACATATAAGGCAGCAAGCCTGCTGCCGGAACAGCGCCATGGGGTGGCACTTGCGTTTGCGGAATCATTGCATGGTTGGCAGTCATGCCCATTGGCATTGAAACAGGAACATGGGTATTTTGGTTGTCGTATCCAGACTGGGATGAAATCGATTCGTGAGCGGTCAGTGCCGGGGGCACTGTATCGGTAAGCTCATTAACATCCACCTCTGCATCGACGAATTCCACCTGCTGCGGGATAATGATTCCAAGCTGGCGGAGGTATAGCTCAATCTCTTCGGCATTCAAGAACTCCTTTTCGAACCCAAAAGTCAATCTGATGCGCTGCTCCATCTTTTCCTCATACGGGCCCCGTGGCGGGTTGACTTGTTCTTGGAATGGCATGATCATGTTAGCCAGTTGCTGCGATAGGCGCCGCGCAATCGATTCACGGGACTCAAACAAGAGCGAGAAGCCAAAGACGGCGGCGTATCTCTCTGGCGGCGGGTTCGCCATCGAAGCTAAGAACAAGCCGCGCTCCGTCGTCCTTCTCTGGAGTCGACGGCCAAAGGTCAGCTCGTGGTATGACAGAGAGCTTGTCACGGGCAGCGTCGCAAATGGCGAGTTGATGGAAGCAAAGCCGGCGAGGTTCGGCACGGCGTCCAAGGCGGTGTAGAGCGGAAACGACGCATTGTCCGGCGTGGCCTGTGCGACAACTTCGTACGAAGAAGCCATGGAGTCCGCCACAGTCACCTGCCCGGGTGATACGATCTGCGGGGGAAGCTCAGTGATGCCGTGGTGAGACTGTTGGGGGCTCTGAATCCCAGCCGATGAGCCGGAGCTCGCTTCCATTGCGCCTCGGAAGCCACCGGCGACTGTTGTACGCTCATCCTCTGGAGAAATATAGCCTGTCTCCCCCGTGTTTGCACCGCTGAGCCGAAGAAATCGGTCGGTGATGGCCTTGAACCGGGCAGCCGCCTCCGGCGAAACATCTAGCAAGCCTCCCGAGAGCACGAGATCATGGAACCTGTGAAATTCGCGGCTCATGTCGGCGTTGTTCTTTTCCAGCTCCTGGACCTTTTCCTCCAAACTTGTAATGGCCTTGTCCTTTCGATGCCGATAGGCCCTCTGCGCAAGGCGAATCTGTGTCCTCCGTCGCTACTGTGTGTTAGACGTGGGTGCACAAGAGCACGGACTGTCAGACAGTGCACTTACATCGGCAGCGGTCTCATCCTTCGTATCGAGTCGTGGCCGGCCTCGCGCGCGCTTCTGCTTCTGCTCTTCCGTTTCGCCGGCACCTTTCTCGTCGCTCGGCGAGGCCTTCCGCTTGCCGGTTATCGGCTTGGTGGTAGTCATGACAGGTTCTCTGGCAAACGCTGGTGCGGCCACATTGCCTACATCAATGAGAGGCGGTTCCGTCTTCATGGCGTTGGCGATATATCTGGAGCGTCTGGGGGGGAGACCGATCCTGGGGCTGTTGGCAGGGAGAAAATGGGCGTCGCGCCTCGTCGTGACCACTCTCTGACGACAACTTCTGTCCACGGCTCTATCCGTGGGCGGTTCTCTGGTGGAGCCTTGGTTTTTATCGTGGTCGGGTACCCCGATAACCATCGGGAGGTACCAGTTTCGCGTGGTTCGAGTTCTTTTGCGGCCCAGTCGACAATGCCCACGACAAGGCAGATTAGTCTCTTGGCCACTCGCCGGGCAAGCGGTCGATTCTGCGGTGTCACTCGCACGGTTGGTGAGGATGCTGTCGGCGAAGAGGGGGAGAGAGGACCGACTCAATATGCATCCTGGCTTGACAGGGTGGAGTCAGAAACAGATTCGGGTCCGGGGGTTTTAATTGGTGGCTTAACGTCCCCACCGGCTACCAGGTACCTTAGTTCATGTCAGTTCGCGCTAAACCCAGCAAAGACGGGTACCTCGCCTATGCGGGAGAAGCCATGTATACTTTGTGCCTCGAGATGCCGGATGTTGGGCTCTTGTGAGATTCGAAAAGTAGACGGAGGATGCCTTTGAGCCAACTGATACTTCTTGCAAATGGCCAACTGTTCTGTCGCTCCACTTTACCGTAGATAAAGGTAGCTTCTTGTCACCGCTTCCGCTGAAGTCGATGATCAGTGGGGCAACAACAACGCTCAGCAACAGTACAGAAAGTACTGTGGGCAATTGGGGATACTGGCAGACAATACATGTGTTCGTTTCAGAATAAAGGAGATTGGCACTACTAGGTAGTTAATAATGTGAGAGAACCTACTCGAAGTAGAATTCGGAACGAGCGCAAGGGGCGCGAAGGGCTTGCTCGTCCTGCGAACAAGCGTGTGATATTGCAGGAGATTTCACAACCTGCGGAGCTAGGGTCCTGGAGCAGACTGTGCCTGTTGGACCCAGGATCGCAGCATATCGTGCCTTGATCTGACTACAGCCGCCCAAGCCTGAGAGGAAAAGATGTCGTTGCCGTCCATCTCAATGGCTTTGCCCTGTATCTCAGGTGGACGCAAAAAGCTGAACGGTCGAGCCGTGACGTTGACCGCCGACGGAGGCCGAAGATGTTCCCTGGCTATTACCTCGGGTTCAGGCCGCCGAGTCTTTCCAGCTTCTTCATCTGCCAGCTCCTGCTCCGCGTCCACAATTCGCTGCAGAGCCTCGCCTCGTGCGAGCCAATCCTGCCATGTTACTTCAATCTTCCACTCGACCCACAAGCGAGAGAGGTGGAGGCTCCACGCATAGGATTCTTCCATGGCGTCTAATGCGTCCTCGCGCGGTAGCCCTTCCTTGCGCATCTGCTGCGCGACGATGCGGTCCCAACGATCCTCCGACTCAGCGTCCGGCATGAGCTCGTCCTGTATCTCTGCGATTTTGAAAAATTTAGACTGGAAGATCTGATTCTTGCGCCCAATCATGCGGGACATGGTGTGAGGCTGCAGGGATGAGGTTCGGAGAAAGGGTTGCCCTTCGGCAGTGGTCGCCAGCATCGGCACGCGCCGAGGCTTGGCCAAAGGATTCAGGGGTCGAGGGTACGCATTTGATGAATATTTTGGCAATTCGCCTGGTTTGGATATTTTTATCAACAGAGGCTCTCTTGCTTCCGTGGCTTGTTCTGTCGGAGTCGCGCTAGACTGCTGTGCTGGAGCTCGTTTCCTGGAGAGGTATCGTACTATTTGTTGGTATTCGGCGGAGTCTGCATGCTGGGATTTGGTAAGGAAAGATAGAAACTTGATTTCTCGTTAGCAAGCGCGACAGCAACCGATGCTCTGCTCCAGGATCGCACCTTGTAGCCAGCCGTCAGGGCAGCAAACACAAGCCGGGGGCTCGTGTCTCTCGAATTCTTTTCGAATCGGCGGCGTATTATCGACTGTATAGGCTTGAAGTTTGCAGATGTCACCAGTATTTGACCCGGTAAGGTGACCTTGTTCGCAGTCTTGGCCAGCGCCCGATACAGCGCAAGGACAGCCACGCGATGCCGGGAGTCGCGTGCTGGGACAAAGTGTGTCCGAGCCATGGTCGCGTCTGGCTATAACACCGAGGTTTCGAACTTATATGCTGCATGCATATACTCGGTTTGATTACCGGCCAGCGGCTAGGTTGTTTGACGAACTTGGTACTAAGGAGTTGGCAAGTCTTCCAACATGTTGGCCAAGGCATAAGGTTGGAGAATTGCTGCGCGGACCCACTTTAGCAGACAGCTCCAAGTTTACAAACTGACGGACGGTTCCAGTTGTGAGCTGTCCAACAGGCATGTATGGATGTCGGATTTTATTCCAGACTGATTGTGTGCGCGCATTTATTTCACTCCTTCTCAAAGGGCGAGACAACTCCCCCTATTTATTCCTTATTTTGGACAAAAAACACGGTGGAAATATATACGATTTATATCGGCCCTGTCGCGGCATCAGAGGACAAGTAACGGGCAGAAACTTGGAGCAGGTAGCTACTCTGACTGTTGGAAAGTCATCCACCACCACCAAGGCTCAACAGAACAAGCCAAGAAAAGTATGGCACAAGCATCATTTTAACGTAGAGTCTAAAACGTGGCCGAAAAGCCAACGGGAAGCGGCGAGTGCTCAGTAGCTTAAGATTCATAATACCCACCACGCCGGATAGCCCGGAATCATGTCACCTGCTTCCCAAAGAAGTCCGCAACGGCGGAGATTGACTGTAAGAGTCGCACCCCGATCCCCAATGCTCCGTGGAGAAGAGGGCGGGCTGGCGAGCGAGTATGTACCGTGTCCGAGGTTCAGTCACGGAGTTACTTGGGCGAGCTGCCCGAGCGAGTCTCGATACAGGCCGTGCAATTGCGTGTGGCTGTTGCAATGGGGATCTGCAGCCCTGTGCAGTTTACGCGGAGCGGATAGCCGATAGCTTGTCCATGGGACGATGGGGGTGCAGTCGGCAACGATGCTACATGCAGCGCGTTTCCTAATGGTGGCGGCATGGATAGTATGGACCATTTCGTCACGCGGCATGTTGATATTGGACATTTGTAGGTGACAGCTCAAGTTCGAGATAGTGGAGAGAGTCGAGCAGACCGGACTTTCCGTGTCGAGAGGCGCGCAAGGTGTACATGGAGAATCGGGTGATTGACGAGGGGGGAAAGCTCACTGCCGTAGCAGTCCCGGAAAGAGGGCGCGATGCAACGCGATGGTCAGGGGCCGATGCGAATATGTACTGGAACGCAGGATATTGTCGAGGACATGTTAGGTGTGCCAGCAAGGAGGGGGAAGCCTGCGACATTGTGCAAAGGCAGAGCTGAGGAAAGCGAATACGCGGAAGTCACAGGGCGTGCCTCGTGGCTGAAAGGGGCGGTTGCAGGGGTGGCCAGTGCAGCACCCAGTCGCAGGGTCGCGAGGCTGAGACAACCTAGTCAGATAGCGAATACGACGGGTTCAGTGCTTGGTTATTACGGAATGTCATGCCAGAAGCAGGGACATGAAAAGAAGGGAAATGCAAATTTTCCCGGATAAATCAATGTGCCAGCAAACATCTAGTCATGGCTCAAGACAGAACCAGGAGCGGAGAAGAACTTTTTGCTGGGGTGGGTTCAGTGGAAGCGACTGCTTCCCGTCTTCCGTGGAAGACGGAGGTATTAAAGTTTTTTTTCTCCAGGCGGTCTAACTTTGTTGTCGTCAGGCTGTTGGGCGTTGGTGGTAACCGGTTGACCGGTAAGACCGGTAAGCAAGGGCTGACTACCTCATTTGTCTGGGTGAGTGCCGGAATACGCCATGATGAGTTAGTAATAAAGTCTACGAATTACGCGTGAAGATTGTAAATACCATATGTACCTGCTTGGCGGGCAAAACCCACTCAGAGCACGGAGTAACTTACCTTATTAGTTCGTGCTGGCAGGCAGCCAGCTTGCTGATGCTGCCTCGCGCCGGCCTCACGCGCCACTCCCTAGGCCCTCCCCACCCCATCACCCACCTATCACCCATCACCATCACCACCACCATCACCACCACCGCCCATCACCCTGAATCCGATCGGGCGCGGCTCTGCCGGAAACGAGGCAGGGATGCGACAGCCCGCCGTCCTGCGTCCAGACTCGTTTTCCTTTTCGTTTCTTCCCTGCTAGCACACGCCGGGACTTCCAATGCTCCGTCATGCTGGGTCTTCCCCTCCACCACCACTAGCCTCCGCTGAACACCCCCTCGGACAGCCTGAATGACCGGGCAGGCGTTGTTTGGGCTATGAATAGCCACCGGCGCCCCAGGTTCCCTGGCCATCCCTTCTCCCGTTGTTCTGACATCGCTCTTGTTGCCATTCACACAGAGGCTTCTTTCCTGCATATCCTCCGGACGCCTGAAACCTCTTTTCCTGCCCGTCACTGCTCCCTACCTCAGAACCGTGGCTTCCGCCTCTGCCGCCACGGCTTGTCATCCTCGCCCAGCGCTCGACACTGACCCATCTGCTTGGCCAACCTGCACCAAACCGCGCAGATCCGAACAAGGCCTCCTCCATCTCTGCGTTCAGTTTTCGCCTTCTCTTTCCCCGTTTCCTTGTCTTGTCTCCTCCTATTCATCAATCCAACAATCGGCTACCCGGGCGGTGTTGCTTCGTTACTCGCCCGCGCGCGCATGTTTGCGCTGTACCATCCTATTCATCTAGAGAAACCTACACTGCTCCAATACGACCTGGATATCAGCCCTCACGCATCTCCAACCCTGGCATACTCTTTCAAGCAGCCTACAACACCACATCGTCTTACAACATACAGAGAGCACCAGACGTCACCTCGGCCTGCATCACAGCATTGCCTTGTTGCCCCGTGCCCCCTACCCCGGTTAGATGCCGCGCGCATCATTATCTTACAAGTTAGCGATTTGGGTCCCCGTATGCATTGGCGTCATTCGGAGTAGCCGTCTTGGGTTTCTACAGATACGGCCAAGGTTGGCATGTTCCTACATTCTGGCGCCGGCCTGCATGGCCACGAGTATACTACCCAGCGCCGATCATCCGAACTACTAAACAGAAAACAAATCTTTTTACGATCCAGTATGCGCCAGCCACCTGCCGAGGATACGCGCAGGTTCTCTTCGCCATTCGCCAACACAGAGCCCCGAGGTTGTCGCGAGGAAAGCCCCCCGGCCCGCAGCAAGCGCCCAACATCGCTCCCGGTGCAAGCTAGATCCATTTCCGAGAGTGTGAGACACAGGGACCACTCTGTTCGATTTCGCGATGATCTCCAAGCTACTCACTTTGCGACCCCTGTACACACCGAAGATGAGGAATCCGTTGCTGGTTCAGAAGTGACAGCAGAGAGCGACATTTCCACCCGACGCCGACGTAA
This sequence comes from Cordyceps pruinosa, assembly GCA_003025255.1. Lineage (NCBI taxonomy): Eukaryota > Fungi > Ascomycota > Sordariomycetes > Hypocreales > Cordycipitaceae > Cordyceps > Cordyceps pruinosa. The sequence goes on from LUFD01000495.1 coordinate 104,552, forward strand.
GCAGCGTCTGCCGCGAAAATCGACAACATTTGCGCTTGCACACCCTGCTCCCGGCCTACGTACAAAACAGCGCCGTCTCGTTCAGTTTCGGCCCAAGGTTCTCCTCCAGCTACAAGAACTGGGCGAGAAGCGCGCCGTACCGGCATTCGACATGGTCCCGTCCAGCCAAATTGCGGGAAACTTCATAATTCCTGTTCTGGCCAAACGATTTCCTCGTATATTCCGAGCCAAACCTGATCTTGGTCAAAACGACTTGCTATTGATGCGTAGCGAGAATTACAACATATCTACCCCGACTGTCGCGGATATTCATGATGGAACCGAAGCAGTGGGCGAGCGAGACGTTTTGGCAGTTGTTTCTGTACATCCTCATGAGGGCACGGACCACGCCGAACTGACCTTTCGCGACGGAGCTACGTGGTTTATTGAGGCTATTGCCAATGGATCGTTCGAAATGAAAAGGCTCGACGGTTCTGCTTCTCCCGTGACGGGAAGATGGGTTCGGCGCTTGACACCCCTACGGACGAATAGTATGGAGTCTGGCAGCACTGGGCTAGCCCAACCGATGCAGGACAAGTGGACGTTTAGCATCTTGGATCCTGCGGCCCGCCGACATCCCATCATGGGTGTGCTCACGTCGACATCACTGGAGATATACGACAATTACAATACAATGTCGACTTCGAGCAATCGCTATCCGCCGACGAAACCGTTTGGTCATGGGTCTGGACTGGGTCGTGAAGATCACCAGCACCCGCCTGGTACTGCCGGGGCGGAGGAGAGAAAGACGGCAGCGGTGACGGAAGATACAAAAATGCTGATGATGGTCTCCGCGACTTGGATCAGCCTTCGACAGGCTGGCTGGCCAGCCAGTGCAAACCCGAAAATGGCGCGTTCCATGTCGCAATGCTGCGGTTCACAGAGCGATCATGCAAGCGGGTCGCTGTCTGATTCACGAGAGAGCTCGGGGGAGTTCAAGACGCAGGATGGTGGGACGCAGCCGCCGCGCCGGAAATCTACGGGTTTCACGCCACATGCCCAGCCGCCTGTTCGAACACTATCAGCGGCTAGTCACTTTATGAGAAAGCAGCAGGAGCAGCGGCGGCAGGATGGATCGCAGGCTGGGTCGAATGACGGTCGAAATACGCCCGACAGTGTGTACAAGCAGAAGGCGATGGCACGCAAAGGACCAATGACGAAATTGGCCTCATGGGTGCGTAATTGCTTCGGCGGGGAGGGAAGCGCACAGAAGCGTAATACATGAAATATAGCAAACAACATAAGGTAGCCACGAGACACACATGTACACTAGTAGTAGCATAGCATAAAGCATTTAGATACCCGCCACGGGTGTGGCCTGTATGATGTACAATAGAAAGGGTGCCGGCGAGCAGGTTGGCAAGTAAGGAAAGAAGTCTATGGATGAAAGTGAAGATGTTGAAAGAGTAATGAAGGTGTTGGCACTGAGCAAAGTAAGCTGGCAAGATGTGATTTGAGGTCGCATTTGGTAAGGCTTCGTGACACGGTTTCACCGGATGTAGGACGGGCACTGCTACGGCCGAGGTGGGTTAGGCATTGTGTATGAATACCGCTGCCTTGGTACCCGAAATAGCCATACCGCCTCGAACACAGAATACTTGGGCCGACCGCGATTTCTTGGTAGAATTTCAGGTGTGGAATTCGGACTTGGCCAACCGCGCCGTTGGACATCTGGGTTCAATTTCGCGCGGCTGTAGGACGGCTAGGCTACTACCCGGACTCGTTAGAACTTGGGCGCAGCAAGGGCTACATGGTACTCGCAACAATAGGAGCGGATTCGTGTAATTGAATGGGAATTGCACGAGTACTACGAGTTGGTAGTTGCACGTATATAGTACGTAGTCGTAGTTGTGTTGTATTCAGGTGGTGGGTGACTCGGCCGGACCGGAGGGAGCCGGGAACGGGAGCGGGAACAGCACCTCAGAGTCGGCCGCGGAGTGTCAGGCTGAGGCGGCCCACGGCAGCCTAGGGTAGGCACATGAGCAGGAAAAGTTCAAATAAAGGATAGCGTCTGTCTCTGTGCGGATACATGCAGCTGGAAGGGCTGGCGCAGGACGGGTAGGCGACTGGACAGCAAGACCGCACGATATTGCAGTTATTATGGGTAATGGGCGTGTCCAGAAGAGAGGCCAATGAAGTAGGCCGTATACCGCTTCGGTGACACAGCTGGCGGAGTGGCTGGAGGGACTGGGCGGTCAAGCTGGAATGCATGGGAAGGTTGTGCTACCTTGATGAGTTTTTGCTTTTAGGTACTTGGTAGGTTAGTAGCAAGTTGCAAGTCATGGGAGGTTTCTCCAACGGGGCGAGTCAAGTGTACGTATGATTGGTGAGGTGGTTGAGGTGGTACTGAGGTTATCTGGGGAGAGGGAAGGTGAGTGTTCACCGGGAGTTGAGGGAATACAGGTAGATAAGAGGAGGCTTGGGGAATTGAATTGCTGTCAACGTGTGGAAGTGTTGTAGAGCGGTTGCAAATTGGTACAAAGCGGGCATCATGTGGCTGGTTCTTTCATTGTACCTCCTCCTCAGGTAACTAAGCTTACTTAGTACCTTAGAGGTATGTACCCCCTACCCGGTACTGTAGAGTCGTTGGCCAGCGCTCTGTCCCCCCGTTGAGTGGCTCCTCAGTGGTCCTCAGGGCTCCTTGGGCTCCTCAGTCCCCCCCAAGACGGCTCCACTGCGGCCTACAGCTGCACCTCATCCCACGCCAAAAGCTGCGGCTTTGCCCAGCTCGAATTCGAATTCACAGGTACACTAGGTAGGGAATTTTAGGCTGCCTTGGGTCCGTCATCCAGTCCGTCATCATCGTGCCTGCTTAGTACCAAGTTCGTTGGAGCTAGAACGTCTCTGCAGACAGCTTGCTCTTCCATCCGCCTCCAACGTCGGACAATCCCATCGCGTCCTCGTTGCAACAGCCGCCACAACGTACAGAATATAACCATACACGCATATATATGCCCGTCTGCCGCATCCTTCATCCGCATCCCGCCCCTGAGCTGAGAGAGCATCCGCCCGACCACGCCCATCGACCCGGAACGCACACATCCACACAACCACACAACCACACAACCACACCACCACACAACGCACAACACACAACCACAAAGCTCCCTCCCTCCTCCATTCGCATCCGCCCTGGTCATTAGGCACCCAGTCGCCGCCGTCATCGCAACTCCCACCTCGCACCTCCCGCACACCATCTTCGCCGAGTTTCCGTCGCCTTGCCTTACCTCAAAGGCCCTTGCGACATCCTCCGCCGCCTTAAAACCCATCCGACCGCCCTCGTCCTCGTCCTCGTCCTCGTCCTCCCTTCCCGAGTCACCCCCCAATGGCTCTATACATTTCGCTTTTATCCTTTCGCAACTAGTCATACAATTGCATCAACCCGCCCGCTTTGCTCAAGGCCTGCCTCCCTGGCTGCCCTGCCCGCACATAGCCAACGCGACACAAAGCAGCAAACATCGCCATTCGGCACCCGCTGCCACCTCTACCCCCGTCAATTTCCTCCTCATCGATCTCCCCGGACCGCATACCGCCCTCCTCGTCCGCTCATACGATCCATCCATACCCGCCGCCTCCATCCATCATGGATGAGAACCCCGGCCCTCACCACGAGAGCGCCCTCGGCGCTCTCCCCGCATCCTCAGCCGCCCAGCTCTTCGCCAACTTTGCCTCGTACGAGCCCATCTCCCGAGCCACCACCCCCGGAATCCCCTGCACCAAGTCGGACGAAGACGACAAGAAGCGATATCGGCCGCGCACCTTTGCCTACTTCAATCAGCTGCCCTTCCTCGTCGAGGAGGAGGAGCAGCGCGACGTCGCACTGCAGGGCATTCTCAAGCAGCTCTACGTTGCCATCCGCGCCGAGGACTTCTCCCCCGGCGCCCTGCACTGGACCAGGGAGCTCCAGGGCTGGCTCAACCTCAAGTTTGAGATGACCCGCGAGCTGAGGGCGAAGCTCGCCAAGCTCTACTACTCTCTCGCCCTCGCTCCCGGCCTGGATCTTACCGCCGCCGACCGTTTTCTGCGCATGGTAGTGACACTTACTAGGTGCGACACCACAATCAACATCCTCCCTCCCCTGTTGGATGTCCTCTTTCCTTTCTTTGCTTCGTTCTTTTCTGCTAACTTTGCTTCCCCTCGTCCACAGAAAAAATCACTACCTCAAGCCGGGCGAAGACTTGACACTCGATTGGAGACCCCTCTGGAAAGAGGTCAAGACATGGGTGCTACCCGCCGAGGTCCCTGCTCACCAGAGCAGCCGACGAAGATCATCAAAACAGCTTCTGAAGCTTTGCACCCATGTCCATACATATTTTGACCCAAAGGAGCGTCCAGAGATGCTGCAAGAGTTCCTCCCCTTCTTTAGTGTCCACGAGTTGCCCAACGCTTTCATCGTCATTGGCGTGCTCAACACCCTGCTGCCCAGCCACCCCGCACCCTCAACTGCCCTCACTGCTCAGCCTGATGCCTTCTTCCCTACCCTCTTCCACCTCTGGTCCATCATGAACCGATCCAAGGTGGTAGACATCTTCTTCATCGACATGTTCTCGAGGATGGCGCGAGACCATTTGCATTGCCCCCACGTTCCCTTTGGCGAGCATGGCATCTTCACCAAGGAGCAATCCGATCTCATCTTCACCACCATTCTGCGCCTCACACAAATTCCCGTCGGCCAGTCAAACTCGCCCTACTCGCCCCTGGACTTTTTGTCCGGTGCTGGCGTGTACATGGAGAAGGACAAGAAAAAGTACCCCATCGCCTACATGATGGCTCGCTGGATAGTCAGCTCACTCTCGCCAGCCTGTGCAGGCGAGAAGGACTCCGCCATGTCTACGCTCGAGGGCCTGATGGAGTCGATTGACACATTCTTCCACCCCTCCAACCAAGGCACTTGGACATCTCTCTTGGGCCAGCTGACGCTGTTCCTTACAGACGCCTTTGTCTCCCGCTGGAATCGAGAGCAGAGCGGCGAGCTTGAAATACCACAAGACCGCAAAATCGACAAAGCCTTGAAGAGGCGATTTGTAGAGTCGCTCAAGGAGATCACCTTCATGGGCCTCTTCTCCAAGAGCAGCCGCGTATCACATTGCTACTACAACACCTTGCAAGGATTGGCCTATCTGGAACCTGACCTTGTCCTACCTGGTGCACTCCAAAGATTTTATCCCAGTCTTCAAGGCCTGGTAGAAGTTCACCGGACAACTTCAAGTTTGAATAGCTTACAAATGATTGCGAATGTCATGTCCAAGTTGAAAGGCTACCGATGCCATATTACACCTCTCCTGGCACTGGCCCTTCCCGGCATCGATGCCAATGATCTGAGCAAGACACAGCACACCCTGAACTTCATCCAAAGTGTCGCATACAGTATTCCATTTGCCTCAATGATCAAGGAGGACAGCCCAGTCCATGATACCAGCCTGGCCATGCAGTGGGTCCAAGCCGAAATGGACCGCATGGACCGCGATGGCCAGAACGTCGTCATTGACTACAACGCGGAATTGACGGATGAAGACGAGGCCAATATTCTACGATCATCAACAGCGGGGTTTGGCGAATTCGTCATGACCCTACTCGGCAAAGTCTTCACCCTGCTTGAGAACCTGCCTGATGCTAACCAGGTCCGTGGCGGAACCCCCGAAGATAATGTTATCAACGCGCTTCCAGCTGCACTTGCACCCCTGTTCGCGTCGCTTTCTCCAGACTTGTTCGATATGGCGCTGGAAAGGATTGCCACTTTTGTTTCCTCCCATGTTGTTCATCAGGCACGGGATGCCATGGCCTGGATTCTCAACGCCCTATGCAAGGTAAATCCAGAAAAGACACTCAAGATCTTCGTTCCCATGCTCGTTGTCAACATTCGCAATGAGATTGACCACAACCATGCTGCATCTGATCGAACATCAGGTACAGACTACCTACCACGCGATAGAGCCCTCGTGTGGCACATTACCATGCTTGCCATGGCGGTGGTACACGTCGGGCGTGAGGTTCTGAGCCACAAGGACGAACTTCTTGGAATCGCGGGGTACATGCAAGAAAAGTGCCGCGGCCTGCCAACCATACTGGTATCCAACTATATTCACCATCTCCTCCTCAACCTGACCCACACCTATCCCATTGACCACGCCCTGTACGAGCCAGCTGTCATTGAAAGAGGCTTGGATATCAGTGACTGGGGCAAGACGACGGCGCCTGTTGATCTTTCTATCAAGTGGCACCAACCATCGCCGCCCGAGGTTGAGTTTGCCGTGGAACTATTTGCCACCCAGACCAAATCCATCTCCCAACAGCTGGCCCTGCTACTCAGTGACAATCCCCCGGTCAGTCGGAAAGGCAAGAACAAGGAGTGGTCTGATGAGGTCTCCCGTCTAATGCAACAGATTCGACTGCTAACTTCGGGCATGTCCGTCATGTTTGACCCGAAGCGCGCATCTGGAGATGCAGACACAGAGATCGGGGAGGACTGTGTCGTTGATGCCGATGAAGACGAGATGATGGTTGACGATGACGATCCTCTCGCCGAGGTCGCTGATGATGAGGAGCTGAGGCCACAGTTCCGCTACCGCGCAGGGTATCCGCTGAAACGAGATGATCCGGCCTTTGAGCGCATCCACATTCTCCGCGAGGAGCTCGGCCAACTGTTGACAAAAGCACACGCCTTCTTGGTTGAGCATCAGGAAGACGACGTCAACAGCTTTACTGCGCTGTGCTCCGCGTACCGTACTTGGATCACCGACGTCGGTATTGAGCGCTCAGCACACCCTCTCGAGCGTCACCTGCGACTTTACAAGGCTGACATTGCAGCCTTCAAGGTCAAAGGACTCCGGAAGGTTTACCCTCGTCCCCTGCTTATCAAGCGAGCCGAGGCCTACTTGCTTCTACGCATGAAGCACAACGCTGCGTCGAGGCAAAAGAGCGAACTAGACAAACAGCTTCTTCTTGATCTAACACAGTCCTGCCTTTCTTCTTACGCCGATGTTCGGCGTGTCGCTCAGAGTGCCCAGGACTCATCGCTCAAGGTTCTCGTGGGTGGCAAACCGATTGTAATCCCCCCGCTTCTTCAAGGACTCAAGAAGGCTCTCCGGGAAAACGATCACGATCGCATCAAGGGCGGCATGTACTCGCTACTCTTTACATCATTGCTCAAGACATTACTCAGGGACTGGAGGTTTGCGCCAGAAGCAATAAGGTTGTACATTGAAACTGCGGGTATCGACAAGCCGTCCATCCAGACTCTGGGTGCGTCTGCGCTTTTTTCTCTCATCGAATTTGGCAAGCCCTTTGAGCGGGCTGTCATTGTGGACAACGAGATCGTTGACACTATCCGTCCTGGCGAAGATCAAGCGCCGGCGATCCACTCACGACACCAGTTCATTCTCCAGCGGCGTACCCGCGTTGAGGAATCAAAAGCGGCCCTGGGCCTTGAGCTCACCGGAAGAGCAAAGGACGCACACTGGAAGGTCGAAACCAGATGTGCCATCTTTGCCGCCAACTTGTGTCTTCGCTTCAACACCGTCGCACCAGCTGAATTTATCGACTTGGTCGCAAAAGGCACAAACGATCCTCACCCCAGCCTCAGAGGGTACTATCTGAATGCGTTTACGGCCATCTTCACCACTCTCGATCTACGGGCTGTCTATGAGCATGACTACCGCAACTACTTGCTTGAAAAGGAGAGTAAAGATCGCAACAAGATTACTATCGAGGTCAAGAAGGGTGACGCCGAGTACACAAGAAAATTCTTGGACGCCTTCAAGGATCCGAGCACGGCAGAGTTCATGGTGGATGCGGATCACCCCGGATGGCTCGTATGGGGCAAATCCTTCTCTGCCTTCCGAGCCAGACCCATGCCATTTGATTCGTACGACGACGTTGAGCGCGCCGTGCGTGCTCAGATTGGCCAGATCCTGAACAAGGACTGGTTCCGTCGGTGCTTTGAGTATTTGAAACAGGAGCCGCGAGACAGCTCAGCGGATAGATTCCGGATGACCAACGTCTACTTACTGATGCATGTCTTTGACCTGATGCACTACGAGTGCACAGCTGTCAGCTTGGACGAGATCAAAGAACTCATGGCCGAAGTGTATGGTGATGGCAGCGACAAGCACCAGCACCGGGCGACTGCAGAAATTCTCGGCGCATTGTTGGCAGGATCCAGCGACGACCCACCGGCCATCCGCAGCCGTGTGTGGGAGTTTGCCGCGCCCAAGATTTTGCAAATATTCGCCGACGGCCTTACCCCTGATAACTTGACGTATTGGATGACGTGTCTGCACTTCATTCTTGACTCGAAGGACCCCCGCCGATCTCATGAACTAGTGGATGCCCTGCGTAGTTTCCGCCTGGATATGAACTCCAATGCCGCGTTCAAGGAATCCGCCAAGATTCAGTTGGTCGAATTCGCCATTGCTGATGGGGGGTGGCATTTCCGTGACACGCAGCCTATCCTGGACAACTTCCTGGAACACCTAGACCACCCTTACAAAGCTGTGCGTGAGGCGATGGGTCGTGTTATTTCAGTCATTTACAAGTCGAGATATCACGAGTCGTTTGAGAGCGTGAGCAAACTGCTGGAAGAAAACAAGGCGGCCTCGTCGATTGGCATCCGGCCCTACAAGCCAGATGAGGAGTTTAGCGCCGTGATCAAGGACGTCTTTTCGCGACTGGAGGAGTGGAGGCACGAGCGCGCCCCGGGACAGCAGACGCAGTCTTCGTATACGGCAGGGAGTAAGACGGTGCTGATGTGGCTGGACTGCGCCTTGTCCTCGCACGAGTGTACCCAGCTAGTGCCGTTCTTTTCTACACCCTTCATGGAGGAGCTGCTGCACATGATGGATGTGAAGGAGGATCCAGAGCTCATGCGGACGGCATACCACGTGTACCGCCATCTGCCCAACGTTCCGTTCCGGGATGGCGAAGATGCGGACTTTATCAAAGGTTTGGTTCGCATAGGGCGCAACGCAACCAGCTGGCATCAGCGCCTGCGAGCTCTTGTCAACATGCAGGTTGTGTATTTCCGACGCATCTTCATGACGGCGAAGAGCATCAGGGATCTTTTGTTCACAACGGTGTCAGACATGCTCAGCGACCCGCAGCTCGAAGTACGAGCATGCGCAGCCTCTACATTGGCGGGCATGATTCGCTGCTCGCCTCGACGGGTGCGGGATCCGATGATTGAACTTTTGAAGGGCAGATTTGAGAGGGAGCTAGCGCAGAACCCGATGCCGAAGCGTGGGCCCAAGGTGGCTGGTACAGACACACCGGTGGACGTGCAGAAGCAGATTACACGGAGACATGCAGCTGTGCTGGGCCTGGGCGCGCTGATCGAGGCCTTCCCATATGCCACACCACCCCCCAAGTGGATGCCGGAGGTTCTCGCTACGTTGGCACGTCGTGCAGCGGGTGATGCTGGTGTGGTGGGCAAAGCAACCAAGGGAATACTGAGCGAGTTCAAAAAGACTCGACAGGACAGCTGGACGGTGGATCAGAAGGTATGTGCTGAGTGCGACACAGAAGACAGACGGGATAGTACTAACATGGCGGTGCAGTACTTTACTTCTGAGCAATTGGAGGATTTAGAAGGTGTTTTGTGGAAGAGCTATTTTGCTTAGATGAAGGGGGCCGACGTTGATTGGGTAATGGCCATGGGCTATGTATGAATACCTGCCGAGACTGGGCAGTGAGTGTAAATGCCGGGTGAGGGTGTGGCACGCTGCATACTGCACGCGATGGATAGAGACTTGTCGATGAATGGAACAAAGCATTTTTACTAGGTTTTGTATGCGGCAGGCGACCGGTGTGGCTGGGCCAACAGGCGAGACGGATTCGTTGGTTGGCGTAAGGCTACGAGGGAGGAAGTAGAAATACTGCGGAGGCAGTGCTGCAGCTGCTTGCTTGGACGATGACTGGAGGGATTTTGGGCGAGGCTGCCGTGCACAGCCTCAATAGGCAGTTTTTCGCGCGAGGAGAGAAGTGCTGGTGGATGGATAATGTGTGAGAGGGGTATTGGTGTGGTGAAGGGTTTGGAGAAGAAATTAGAATACTCAAATAAATAAAATAAAACAATGAATAAACAAGGTAACTGCATGAAGAGAGTTGAGAATAATTCCGGGCGCTTCGAAGAGACACGCGGTGGTGAAGGCGAGAAGACAAAAAGCATGTGCTCTCTTGCCTGGACAAGCCTGGACAAGACGAGGTCACCCAGAGCGCTAAATAAACGACAAGGCCCGATCCGGATAGGCAGCGAAGCGCAAAAGCGGCGATGAGTGGCTGTTCCACATCCGGCCTGGGCTGCTGCCAAACCGGGCAGAATGGCCGCCGCTTTTGCCACCCTCCGTGAAAGCCCGCGACTTCGCCTTGGCCCTTCCCGCCTGCATCGCAAAAAGCTTCCCTTCCCTCTCTCCCCCAACCCCAGCTCTCCCGTCGCGTGCCAACAACTACCACAACAACACACACCAGGCTAGCAACCCCCTGACCGGCTCCTCGTTCTGACTCTATAGGGCTGATTGCCTCACCGTTGCATCCCCCCCCTGCTCGCTTTTCTCGAGATCCCGGCCCAGAATCAGCCACCTTGTTGGCGCGGGACAGGCAGCAAACGCAGGCGACCTCGGTCACGATAACGACTACTCTGTCATTGGCAACGCTCCCGCCTCGGCTGGATGGCTGAGCACACTCCCTGAGGATTGAGACTGGGTCCATTGGGTCGTTGGTCTGTTCCTCTCTTTCTGTTTCTTTTCGCGCCGGCGACTTGCCTGACATGATGCAACGGGCTGTTGCACCGACGACCCCTCCACCGTTGTGATAGGTCTGCCTACGGCACTAGGCGCCCTCGTCCAGCCATCCCTGGGTTTAGAGGGAGATATAGATATATATCTGCGCATCCGCCGCACGAGAGCTCGTTGCCCTCTCCTCCAGCCCTGCCACTCCTTCTCCCACACGCACAAACGGCACAGGACAATGACATGAGGTGCTCACACATGCACAATGGTAAGGCCGGCCACACAGTCCCCAAGACAAACATGAACTCCTCCTCCGACACCACAACCACCACAACCACCACGCTGCTGCAGCAGATGCGCCAGGACTCGGACCATGACGCCGACGCCGCGCGCGCCTTCCTCGAGGCCACCCACGCCACCAGCTCCTCCCCGCCCGCGCCGCCTCTCAAGAGGCAGCGGTCCGCCCGGTCGTCCGCCGCCGACGCCGCGGGCCACGACAAGACCGGCAGCAGCGCGGTGACGGACGACGTCGACGTCGACGCGTACCTGCGGAGCCGGCAGCAGCTGCACGAGGCCGAGGCGTCGCTGGCGTTTGACCACCGGTGCCGCGCCCGCGCCACGCCGCGCGAGCAGGCCGTCGACGGCATCCTGCGCCGGCTGCGCCGCCTCGACCGGGAGCGCGTGTACGATGCCGCCGCGCCGCGCCGCGGCCACGCCGGCCAGCGGCACCCGCGCTTCCCCGGCGACCACTTCCTCGGCAACGCCGACCTCATCGCCCGCACCCGCCTCCTGGCCGTCGCCCGCCGCATGCCCAAGGGCGCCCACCTGCACATCCACTTCAACGCCTGCCTGCCGCCCGACGTCCTGCTGGGTATTGCAAAGGGCATGGACCGCATGTTCATCACGAGCGACCTGCCGCTGGTCGGCGGCGGCGGCGACGGGGGCCGCGAACACTACGACAGGTGCGAGATCCAGTTCTCCCTGCTCAGCGCCGACAGGGAGGCCGACGCCCCGGGGAACCTGTTCAGCCCGCTGTACCGCCCGCGGCAGACGATGAAGTTTGCCGCGTTCCTGGAGCAGTTCCCGGAGCACTGCCCGGGCGTGGACCCGGAGCAGTGGCTGCTAGACAAACTTGTCTTTTCAGAAGAGGAAGCCCATGGACCACTGCAGACGGCAGCCGGGTGAGTTAGCCCTAGCTACCTTGGCTGTTTTTTCTATTACAACCAGCTAACGATGGATCTGTCACAAAAACAGAGCCTGGGAAAAGTTCAACGGCCGCACCAGGATGATGAAGGGCCTCTTCAACTACGAGACGGCGTACCGCACCTACACGCGGCTCTGCCTCGAGGACTTTGTGCGCGACAACATCCAGTACGCCGAGATCCGGCCCAACTTCATGCGCAGCAACCAGCTGTACCGCGACGACGGGACCGGCCCCATCGACAACGAGGGCATCATGCGCATCATCGTCGACGAGGTCACCGCGTTCCGGCGCGCGGCCGAGGCGCGCGGCCGGCCGTACTTTGCCGGCGTCAAGGTCATCTACTGCACGCCGCGCTCGCTCGACCCGCCGTCCGTCGAGGCCGCGCTCGACGAGTGCCTCGCGTTCAAGCAGAAGTGGCCGAGCTGGATAGCAGGTACGTGCGCGCGCGCGCACACACACACACACACATTTGCCACTAACACCCACTAACCCTTGCAGGCTTCGACCTCGTCGGCGAGGAGGCGCGCGGCCGGCCGCTGCGCGACTTTGTCCCGGAGCTGCTCGCGTTCCGGGCGCGCTGCCGCGCGGCCGCCGTCGACGTGCCCTTCCTGTTCCACTGCGGCGAGACGCTCGACGCGGGCGGCGCGGCCGACGGCAACCTGCTCGACGCGCTGCTGCTGCGCGCCCGCCGCGTCGGCCACGGCTTCGCGCTGCCCCGCCACCCGCTCGTGCTGCAGCGCATGCGCGCCCAGCGCGTCTGCGTTGAGCTCTGCCCCATCTCCAACGAGATCCTCGGCCTCACCCCGCGCGTCGGCGGCCACGCCATGTACGCCCTGCTGGCCAACAACGTCCACTGCGCCGTGAGCTCCGACAACGGCGCGCTGTTTCGGTAAGGAGCCCCCCCGTAGGTCTCTAAGTGTCCAAAGAATCCCGCTAATAGAGGGATAATCGCAACAGATCGTCGCTGTCGCACGACTTTTATCAGGTCCTCATCGGCAAGGCCGACATGGGCCTCTACGGCTGGAAGCAGCTGGTCCTCTGGAGCATCGAGCACGCGTGCCTCGACGATGACGAGCGCGCCGCGGTCCTGCAGCAGTGGGAGCGCATGTGGGACGAGTTCCTGCAATGGGTGGTGGATGAGTATGGCTCCGAGTAAAAAAGAAACAAGCCCCCAGGCATGGTCTTTTGATTTTCTGCGTCTTGACGAATTCAGCGGGTTGCTCTTCCAACGAATGATGACCGAGATGGGCTGGTAATGGGGTTAGATGATGAGGGGGTTGTAAGGGGGTTTGCATGTATTCTGCTTTGTTTAGAATTCCTTTTCACAAAGTCTAACTGTATATATTTATGGCTAGTTGTATATTGTAGCACCCAACGCCGCCAGTGTACTTTTGTGAAGTCCAGAAATAGAGCCATGTAACTTTTTGCTTCTTGGTGACGTGATCCCTGCCCGACGGTCTTTAGTTCATAGAAAGGCGGCAATGAAAATGGGATGATATAAAGCAAACAAAACGCCGTGTATATCCCGTGACGCCTGTCTAAACCAAAGAAATAAAGCAAAGTCATCAAGAGACCGAGTTTAGTCAGCCCACTCCTAATTTTCCTCTTAATCGTCAAAATAGACGCTCTTCTTCTCGGTAATGTCAATCATGCCGCCGCGGAAGCTGCCCTTCTTCATCTTGTTCTTGGCCTTGGTGAACCCTTTGCCCTTGGTGACGATGAGGTCCTCGTGGGCCCGCTGCGAGTAGTCCATGGGCACCCACTCGTTGGAGGCGAAGCGTGAGTCGACCTTGATGTCCTTCGGGATGCGGGAGAAGGGCTCGACCTTCTGCTTGCGCTTCCCGGTGGCTTGCGGCACGGGGGGCAGAGGCGGTTCAGCGACAACTGGAGAGGCACGGTCGAGCGTCACGGAGGAGTCGGAAGAGTCCTTTTTGATGGTGGCCTTTTTGCTGGTGATCTTCTTGCTGGTGACCTTCTTTGTTTTGGACTTGGAAGAGGAGGACGAGGACGAGGCGCTAGAGTCGGAATCGGAGTCGGAGTCGGAGTCTGACGAGGAGTCGCTGTCGGGAAGGGCGACGGCGGCGGCCTTCTCGACTTCGGATGAGGACGAGGCGCTGTCACTGTCGGAGTCGGAGTCGGAATCAGAATCGGATGATTCGCTGTCGCTATCAGAGTCGACGTCCATCTCGTCATCGGACGAATCTTCCCTCGGGGCCGTCTTGGTCTTTTGCTTCTTGGCCTGGGGCTTGCTCTTCTTATCTTCCTCTTCATCGTCAGAGCTGTCACTCGAGTCCGAGTCCGAATCCTTTTCTGAGGAATCGCTGTCGGAGCTGTCGCTCTCAGGCGCCTTGCGCTTCAGCGACTTCGCGGCCACTGCCTTCTTGGGAGCCTCCACTTCCTCTTCCTCTTCCTCCTCTTCCTCCTCTTCCTCGCTGCTGCTGTCGTCTGAACTGTAGCTGCTGTCTGAGCTGTCTGAGCTGTCCGAGCTCTCGTCCGAGTCGTTTTCATGGGACGCGCCCTGCTGCCACACGGAAAAGACGCCGACAAGGCGCGGCGAGGTGGCGACGGCCTTTTCCTTGGCGGCCAGGCCCTTGGCCTTGCGCTGCTCGCGAAAGGCCTTGTGGGCGGCGGAAAACTCGTGTTCGTTGAGGAAGCGTTCCACCACGTTTAATAGCAGGGCCGAGACCGCGGGGACGGCCGCGGGGACGGCCGCGGCGCTGCTGGTCTTCTTGCCCATCGTTTCGGTGGAGGGGCGGTCTGGCGTCGGTTCAGGATGTGTGGTCGTGGTGGTTGCGGCGACGTTGTTATTGGAGAAGAGCCAAGACGGCGGTGCGGACATGTGAGTGTATATGCAGAAGAAGTAAGGACAGAAGCGAAGGCGCAATGGGCAATATATATAGCAATTGTTTAGACGGAAGGCGAGGGGGCGAAACAGGCGAGGCGCTGAAGCGAATCGAAGAATCTCCCAACTAGGAAAGAGAAGAAAAAAAAGATGGCAGAAAAAAAAAAGTGCCTGACCGCCAATTGGAGGTGGGGCGCAGGGTCCCTTATCGGAGTTATCAGGCGGCTAGGCAAAGGTATCAAAGGATGAGGCCGCTAGAACAACGGTTGTGCTACGTGCTAGAGAGCCAATTATGGGAAGAAATATAAAGCAATGGTGTGTTTATTGGCTCAAAGAGATGACTCGTTTGCGGCCAGAGGCAAGGCGGATATGCGGTGGTTTGCTTAGATTCTTTCGCAGCCGCAGGACGTCACTGGTGAGACAAGCTGTAAGGATGAAGGCCTAATAAAGGGCGTTGCGGCCGCTGCTGGGCGACACGCCTGCGCAACGCGCTCTGCTCCACAGCATCCAGGCCAGCAAACGGCGAAGGTCTCGTCTTCCTCCATCACACCAATGCGCATGTAAATCGTCCATCGTTTCACCTCCTTCTTTTTATACGTTGTGCAACATCCGAGACTTATCCTCCAGTCTTAGTTTCGTTGCTGATTCGTCCACTCGTTTCCCGCCTTACGCCATTGTTTCTTACCACCAGGCGGCCCCCCCCTTTGGGCGCCAATCTCCGCCCTTCAAGATGAACGCGACCAAGCGCAAGTTCAACGCCCTGCTGCAAGGTCTCAACAGTCCCCGGCCCTCTTCCTCTGACCAGACGCCGCCCAGGAAGACGGCCGACATCGCCGCCGGGACCTCGCCGCTGTCGTCGCCTCTCTCCGCCGCCCAAAAGAAGCGCCGCATGGGTGTCGTCGCCTCCGAGGGCGGCACCGCCGCCGCCGCCTCTTCATCGTCCCTGTCTCTCGCGTCCATCGCGTCGCTGCGCAGGCCGCTGCAGACGCCGCCGCCGCCCGCCGCCGCCCCCGAGGTCGCCGCCCGGTACTGCCCGGGCGACCGGGAGCAGCTCCTGCGCCGGCTCGCGTCGTTCCAGGAGATTACAAGCTGGACGCCAAAGCCGGACCGCGTCAGCGAGGTCGAGTGGGCGAAGCGCGGCTGGGTCTGCCACGGCAAGGAGCGCGTGCGCTGCGCGCTGTGCCACAAGGAGCTGGTGGTCAAGCTCAACCGCAGGGAGCAGGACGGGAAGGAGGTGTCCGTGCTGGTTGCGTCAGAAATCGGTAAGCTTATGCCTGGAATGGCGTCGGCAATGCGTCGCGATAAGCTAACGTGGCGTGCAGAGGAAGCGCTTGTGGCACAGTATGCGGATCTCATAGTTTCCTCGCATCAGCCAGAGTGTCTCTGGAAAAAACGTGGATGCGATGGTATGCTTTCACGTACAAGATTCACATAGCTTGAGCGACTCATACTAACACTCTTTAGACACACTTCTACGAATATTCTTTTCCAATGCTAGTAGCACTCTTGAGAGCCTACGGCAACGTTACGATGAACTCTGCTCTCGCCAGTCGTTTCTCCCCTATGAATTCAACCTCCGCCTCCCGGATGATCTCGTCCTTGACACAGTACTCAGCCAACTTCCTGAGGACTTCTTCACCCGGCCCCCTCCTGCTGTCGCTGCGACATCTCCTGGTATGCCGTCCCCTAATCGGGCCGCACTTGCTCTAGCTCTCACCGGGTGGCAAGGGCTGTCCAATGCGCGGATCGGCGCGGTTCCCAACACTGCATCGTGTCATACCTGCCAACGACGTCTTGGTCTATGGATGTTCAAGAGCAAGGAGGTGGATGAGAACGGCGTAGTACTGGTACCCGCTGCGATGGATCATCTTGACCCTGTACGCGAGCACCGCTTTTTCTGCCCTTGGAAAAACGCGCAGGCTCAAAATCGCATCGGCGCGACGGGAGAGGATGCGCAGGCTACCGCGTGGGTGACACTGCTTCAGATGCTGAAGAATGAGTCGAGTTTGCGTAGCATATATGCAGGACGTCGCGCAACACCGAAGCCTGCCGCGCCGCCGTCCGTTCCTGAGAAGGAGAATCTGGATCCCGCGACACCGCATAAGTCAGCACCTGCCTTGCCAGAGCCCATGTCCCATGCGTCGGCCAAGACGACGGCGCCGGAGCTGGACGAGGCAGATCGAGATGCCAAGGATAAAGAGAGATGGGCTCGACTGCGGAAAGTCAAGAGTCTGTTTGACACCAAAGCAGGCCGAAAATCCAAGAGACCAGCCACACCACAATCAACGAAAGCAGCAACGCCCCCCAAATGATGATGGTTGTATATTGTATATTGTACATAGTGTATTACTAATTCCTGTCCCGTGTTAATCATGAGACATTTATCTGTACACGTTCTTCTCCATCCCCTTCTTCATGACTTCCACACAATGTCGTCAAACGACACCACCTTGCCTGTGTACGAAATGTTCTCCGGCTGCTGCTGCTGCTGCGCCCCGGCCGCGTCGTCCTCGAGCACAGCCAGCCCCGCCATGTCCAGGATGGCCGCGCGCACGCCGCCCATGCCCGCCCTGTTGCTCGCCCTGCCCGTCGGGGCCAGGCCCGCCGCCGTCACGAAGACGTCCGACGACCAGCCGGCGCCCTCGGTCCAGTCCGCCGAGCGCGACGCCTTCTCCGCGCGCCGCAGCTCCCCCCGCACCTCCGCGGCCTTGTCCGCGCAGCGCGCCGCCCAGCCGTCCCCTCCGCCGCCGCCGCCGCCGCCGCCACGCCGCGACGCCACCTTGTCCGCCTTGGTGACGACCGCGAGGGCGCGCACGCCGGCGTCGGCCAGCGCCTGCAGCAGCCAGCGGTCCTCGGGCGTGAGGCGGCGCTTCTCCGCGGACAGCAGCACGACGGCGCCGCGCAGCGCGCGCCGCGCGCCGAGGTACCGCACCACGGCGTCGCCCCACGTCGCCTGGCTGCGGTAGCCGTAGCCCGGCGTGTCCACGACGACGAGGCCGTGCCGCGGCGCCGGTTGCGCGTGCGCGCCCCTCGTGTCCGCGGCGCCGCGCGGCGACAGCGACGGCGGGCCGAGCCCGAAGGCGTTCATCAGCGTCGTGTGGCCCGGCGTGGCGCTGGTGCGCGCGACGCCACGCCGCCCGACGAGCGCGTTGAGGAACGTCGACTTGCCGACGTTGGAGGCGCCCAGGACCACCACCTCGGGCACGTCCGCGTTGAACGGGTGGTCGCGCGCGCGCGCCGCCGAGTAGAGGAACCGCGGGCCGGTCTCGAAGAAGGCGCCGGCGCGGGCCAGGCCGGCCTGCTCCGCCGGGGTCAGCGCGGTGGTGAGCGCGGCGGGCGAGGCCGCGTGGGACACGATGCTGGTGTAGGCGGCGGGCGACTCGAGAGCGGCGCCTTGTGCGGGGGGCTTGGTGGGATGGTGCGAAGGGGGGGCGCTCGGTTTTGATGTGTGCGCTATATGGCTGTAGGATAGGAATCTGCGTGGGTTGGAGTTGATGGCTTGCGCCGCCAGGGACGTTCGCCGTAGGAGGGAGGCTGTAGGTAGAGACATTGCCGGGGGGCGGAGGGTGAGATTAAGGGGCCGCAGATAGCATAGCCGTGAGCTTTGGCAAATGGTTTAGATGTTTTATAGCGCCCATGAATTAGATGAAGAAAAGCTGAAGTGTTGTGTGTTTGCGGCTGGATTCTCTGAGGAAGCTGTTTGGATGAAGTCAAACGTCGCAGCCATTATTAGGTAAGGATTTTTCTTCAAGGGCTATGCACACCACCCTGCGCCAACACTTCTGACCGGCAATATAGCCTTCATCATTTTGGACGTTCCTTGTACTTGAGACCAGTAAAAGTTCTCTCTTTCTTTCTTATCCTGAACCTTGGGAGCAGGTTGAAAATTTTCCAATGCGGCCTCAATTGCTGTGATCTCTCTTCTGCCGTGGGCTTACACCTGGGGCATCTTTGGCAATGCTATTTATCGAACACAGACCGGGTCAGGCTTACAAAACGAAAGGAAGGGGCTCTATTTAAAACCAACACATATGTAGTATCTAGCCAGACAAATTACATACAGTTTCCATAGGAGAAGGTGCATGGCACCTTCGCGAGACCTCCCTGTTTAATGTTGTAAAGAGCCAACAACCTGGCGGCTGCAGGCTGGGAGCTCAAGCAACAAGCTTTTGGGTTACAGTAGATAGACCCAAATTGAATTTCTAGCACTGCAGAATTGCCGAGATACCTGGGAGTGGTGACATCTACGGCATTACCAGATCTCGGTCAAGTTTCTGTCTGTTCTGAAACATGTATGGTAGGTTGGCGGAATACCCACATCTGAAATGCATACTCTAGGGTTCCAGCTGCAATGGACCAACTGGCAAATTGCATGCGAGGTATCATCTTATATGAACATGGCGGCCGTTGACGATGTTAGTGTTTTGGTGGCGTTTATGTGCACGTACTAGCAGGCCTCGACCTCAGGCGGGGGCTCCTCCACCAGCCCAACTTTCTTGGTGGGAGCATTCAGACTTGTATTTTACTTGACTATTTCCATTCGGCAGAGCGCCTCATTCAGTGAGACGATACTACCTGTCTGTGCTTGAAGAACCTTGATTGCCCTGCTTTATTGGCTACATAAAGACGCCCCATTACGGCATTCTCGAGCGTGCCAGAATGCCGACCATCACAGAGATTGACGCTCATGAACAGCCCGCGGACGAGATGAGGGCAAAGTGGAAAGCGTGGGCGAGAATGGACGCAAAAGAGATCAAAGGCCACCCGCGGATAGACGACCCGCGCAGACCGCCCGAGGAGAGCGGCTTCGTCCACGCGGGCCGCATCACCAAGGAGCAGCGGCGAGAGGCATTCTCGCAATTCGGCGGCCAGTACGCCGACGAGGCCACCGAGGATGTCGCCCTCCTACACCACCCGCTCCTACCAGGTAATGCTCATCGTGTGCCCATCAAGCTCAACACCGCCGTTCTGACGAAGCACGTCCATTAGGCCTTCTGATAGCGCCGTCGCTCGTGCCGCCCGCCGTGCAGGTCGCCGCCCTCGAGCGGATGCTGCATCGGGACCTCAGCAACCCGCAGCACCAGACCAACCTGCACCTGCACTACGACGTGCCCTACCCGCGCGGCGCGACCGTCGCCGAGCGCTCGCTCTTCGCCCTCGCGCCGCCCTCGTCCGACGCGCGGCTCTTCGCGCCCAAGGACCCGTCCGTGCACAAGGCGCTCACCACCAAGCAGGTCCTGTCGCGGCGCCTGCACTGGCTCACGCTGGGCGGGCAGTACGACTGGACGAACCGCGTGTACCCGGAGGAGGAGGACGGGGGCGCGCCGCGGCCGCCGCGGTTCCCCGGGGACCTCGCGCGCTGCCTCGCGGCCCTGTTCCCCGCCACGGACGCGCAGGCCGCCATCGTCAACCTCTACAGCCCCGGCGACACCATGATGCTGCACCGCGACGTCAGCGAGTTCACGGACAAGGGCCTGGTCAGCCTGAGCTTTGGCTGCGACGGGCTGTTCATGATTGCGCCCAACGCGCCCGCGGGTGGTGAGAGCGCCGGCGGGGAGGAGAAGGAGGCAGCGACGGAGGCGGTGGCCGAAAAAGACTACCTGATGCTGCGGCTGCGCTCGGGCGACGCCATTTACATGACGCAGGAGTCGAGGGTGGCGTGGCACGGCGTGCCCAAGATCGTGCCTGATACGTGCCCGGACTACCTCGAGAACTGGCCAGCGCAAGAGGATGGCCAGTTCAGCGCGTGGGAGGGCTGGATGAAGTGTAAGAGAATAAACCTCAATGTTCGACAGGTGCGGGACTGAACACACATACAAAACCGCATGCTGGAATGATCACGCAAGAAGAGCTCGGCAATGACATGGTACATCGTTTCTATCTATTCGTATCAACTGAAAACTGAAAGGTTACAAATTATAAAAGCTCGCTCATGGAGGAACAATATGAATGAGTCCCATCGACCAAGACTCCACTGTATGCTTCTTGGATAATACTATTTCCGCTCGAAAAACAAAATGGTACTCGCCTCCTCTTTGCTCCCTCACCTCTACGCAAACCCGAAGCCCTGCGCGTTCTCCAGCGCCATGGCCAGCCGCTCCTGCAGCACCTCCCTGTCGCGGTACTCGGGCAGGAGGAGCGTTCCGTAGCAGGTGTACGCCGTCGGCAGGTGGCCGCCCTCGCTCTCCTCACCGTTCTTCTGGATGACGAACTGCACGTTCTTGAGCCCGCTGACGGGGACGCGGTCCGAGGCCGTGACGAACTCGAGCAGCTTGCGCTTCATGCGGTCGTCGTAGCGCTTCACGACGGACCAGAAGTCGCGGACGGTGTGGTGCGACGTGTCCCACCCCACGTAGCGCGCGTAGCGGCGCAGCTCCGAAATGTCAATCTCCTGCACGCCCTCCACGACGGACTGGAGGATGGACGGCGTGAGCAGGCCCAGGGACTTTTCCGGGAGGCATGCCACGAAGCCGCGGCGGAAGCTGTCAAACTGCCGCCGGACAGAGTAGTCGGTGAGATAGCGAATGTAGTCTGTCACGTATTCGTCGCGGTTTTCGTTGGTGACGTACGGCGCCTCGGGTACATCCGCATCAGCACTGAGGGGAGAGCCCGGTTGCGGCTTGTGTTTGTCTTCGAGCATGTGTATAGTCAGGTCTTTGCCTATTCCCGGAACGGAAAATTCATAGGTTCGCGCAAAGATGTCCTCAATGAGGCCATCCTTTTCATCCCACTCCAAGAGCTTGGTCAGGCCGTTTGTGAGCTCTGGCCAGCCGTCGGCAATGTCGTAAAGTTGGTCAACCGGCTGCTTGAGAAGCTTTCGGTAAAACGCCTTGGGGAAATTGACAGGTAGTGTCAAACCGTTATATACCGCGAGAGATAAAAGCAAGCCCATGAGCTCAAACTTCCAATCCTCGACGGCGGACTGGGGTTTAAACCATGCCATGTGGTTTCTTTCATCCACAGTGAAGGCCCCGTATACTGGATCGAGACATTCTGCGACAGCGAGGCGAAAGAACTCTTGTTGCACACCACCAGAGTCAAACCCCTCTTCGCCAGCATCCTCACCGAGGTGAATCTTGAGAGGACGGAGCAGCTCTCGCTGCTGGCGTCGCCAGATTTGATCAAAGGCGTCGCGCAGAACAGTGGTTCGGCCGATATCTAGAACGAGATACTTTGACGACGCTGTTCGAAGCATGTCCTTCAACACAACCTTGTGATGAGGATTCGTTATCAGACTCCCAGGATCAACGATGGCGCTCATGCGGCGTTTCAGAGAGCTGGCCTCCTCGAATGTGCGGCTCATGGACGCAAAGTTGATGGATCGGAAATATGTGACCAGCGTTTCAGGTCGGAAGAGGTAGGGGTAGTCGAGAATGCTTCCCACCTCGCGTGTTGACCTTGTCGTCATCCACTGTACTGGGACACGCATGGTGTCCAGCCGCTCAGAGAAGTATTCTACTCGGAACTGTACTTCTCCTAGGAGAAGAACATTTCTGTTGGAATCTGGTCACGGTTAGAAAATGCATGTCTAGAATCGCACAGTCTGAACGCTTACATAGTGTGTCCATAAATAACAGCGCACCGTAAAAGGTGCCATCTTTATAGAACTGGGCATTGCCATCCCACTCGTGCAACAAGACGGCACGAGCCCAATCAAGTAGCAGAGTCGGCACTCTAGTCTCGTGTAGGAGCCGCTCCTCTTGCTTAAATTCCAGTCGACGCTCTGAAGAAGTATTTCGCAAGTCAAGCTGCTCCAGCAATGAACAGAGAGGGACCTTTCCATACCGTTGGTGAATGGTGATGGCGAGGAAGAGCCGTCGTGCTAATCGCAAAGCCAGGGTGTTTGAAAAGGCATCGTCGTATTTCAAGCATAGGCTGGACGGGCGTCGGTATGATGCGCTAGGGTTTGACAGCGCGAGGCCATGGGAGCGTATGCGAGACAGGTCGTATAACATTCTTGAATCCGACGCAACCGGGACGAGCGCGACAAGTGCATGAAGGCATATTGAAATGACGCTTTCTGCCCGGTACGGTGACAAGTATCGCGACTTGTCACTGTCTTTCCGATTCTTGCCTTTTGGAAACGAAAACAAGCTAGCTGCCGACAACCATAGGCTATGCAGAACGAGACTGGGCGATGCTCTAGTGAGACGAACCATGCAGTAATAGAGACTGAGTGAGTCGAATATGTTTCCATCCTTGGAGAATGATGCAACCAATGCAGCCGGGTCACTGAGAACGCTAAAGAGGGCCTGTTCGTGGAAATCCTTCCAGGATTTCTTGCACGCGGCATCTCTCCGCTGGGGTGTCCGTACTAGATGACCCTGTCGCGTCTGTGGTTCTGGATAGTTGCGACCAACGTCCAAGCTGCCGTAGAATTGATCTTCTGATGTTTCATCGTCAGTATATACGTCGCAGATGAAGTCGATAATCTCGATATTGAGTTGCGATAGTGTTTGCGGTAACGGATATTCCGCGGTTGCAGGATCGTCGAGGTCGTCGCCATGCAATTCTCCAGCTGAGTGTTGCTTTTGCCTATGTTCATGATTGCTGCCGGGCCGAGGTGGCTTGGACAGTTCTTCCTTGGTACTCTCCTCGCCGTCGGATGAGGTGACGGTAACCTCGTCTGTAACAGAGGGGGGGATGGGTACATTCTCAAAGAACGCCGGCTTGAATGTTATAGTGGTTGGAGATTTTGTTCTTCGCGATAGCTTGTCGGGGTGGTATCCGTTCATACGGGTAGGCCGGTGGATGGCAGAGTTGTCTGTCTCGGCGGTTACACATACAGGCTCGATAGATTTGCGTCGGGTTGGTTCAACAGCGGGCTTGGAGCGGAAGGCTGGCTTCGAGTTCCTCTTAGGAGCCTGCTGCTCCTTCTTGGCGCGAGACTCGGCAACAGCATGCGGGTCGGGATTCGGCGGCTGCTTGGGGGGCGAGCCTGAGGCGTCGCGAGTGTCATCGTGGTCGCGTGCTTCTTTACCCGTCATCAACTGAGGTTCGGGTGGCGGAATAGGTGCCGGTTTCACGGCCGATTGTGATGATGCATCGAGATCAGATACTTTTTGAGCCAGGGCGTCCAGAGAATTTGGAGTCAGCCATTCAATCATCTTGAATGCGACAGTGCCGAATGTCGTCGCAGCAAAAGACCTGTAGTCTCGAGTAACGGGCCGCTCCGAGATGCAGATCTCTGTTGAGTCTTGAGACGACTCAAGTGCATCATTGGTTGCTCGCTCTCGCGCCCCTGCATCTTGCAAT
Organism: Cordyceps pruinosa; assembly: GCA_003025255.1. Classification (NCBI taxonomy): domain Eukaryota; kingdom Fungi; phylum Ascomycota; class Sordariomycetes; order Hypocreales; family Cordycipitaceae; genus Cordyceps; species Cordyceps pruinosa. The sequence goes on from LUFD01000495.1 coordinate 128,613, forward strand.
CCAGAGACCGGGCGGTCTCTCGGCTGTGGCTTGCTGGTGGCCGTGCTCGTAGTACCTTGGGTATCGCTGTCGGCTCGTTTTTGAGTGGCAGATTTCGCAGCTGAGCATTTCGAGAAGACCAAGTTATTGACTGCCGGGGTAGTCCCCTCAGGCCGTTTTAGCGATGGGCATATGCCCCTTTCCGGATTGTCCTGGCTGGCGAGATAGACGGCCAAGGTCCTGGCACTGGTGGGATTATATCGTCGGATCGGCGCTTTGCCGGCGAGGCGCTTCCGACAGCTGAAGCAAATCGCGGTGGCGCAGGTGGCGCTACCGCATCCATCGCGCAGCTGATGAATATAGAGCTGGACAAGGAGCTGGAAGTCATGGCGACGACTGGCACGGTGTATTGCGTAGACCTTGCGAGGGTTTTCAATGTCGCGGACAAAGGGGTTCAGCTGGGGCGGTGCATCGGACGGAAGCCTGACAAAGGGCGACTCTTGCCATAAGCCGGAGAAGAGGTCGTGTCGATCGTCGTCATCGGAGTCATTGCGGCGGTGGTTCGCGTCGCTGGGCCTGCGCTGGGGCAGCCGAAGTGCCTGGGCACTCATGGTGATGACGGCTAGCGGCTCATTGGGGAGTATCGCGCAAGGCTGTACCGCTCAACGGAGATGAAAGAGATGGGATGTTGATGGGGGGAGCGGTATGATGGATGGTTGAACGAGGGTTTTCGGAGCGAGGCGAGTCTGGTCGAGGCGCGGCTACAGTTGCACAGTGCCGGGTCTGGTTTTGGCGTGCGCTGGAGCACCAGCAGTGGTGGCGGAGTGGCTGTAAACGGGTGGCTCAGCGGAGGCTTTTAGCAGGCTGACTGGCTGGGCTGGGGGAGGTACTTGGGTACGGGTGGGAGGCACGTATGTACCGAAGTACCTGTGTGTACCGGGCTTGATGATACCAGCCAGCTCGTGTTATTAATATGACAAAGTCGGGCTGTATATTCCCCAGCATTCATAGCAGTACCGGCATTCCTTATTGCTCGAAGCACATGTAGCACGTAGCACCAGATCTACTTGCAAAATGACCAATCTATGCTGCGCTTTGCCGAGGCTGGGTTCTGCTCACTCTGCAGGGCATCAGCACACAATCCAAGAACATGAGCTCGTGTGACACCACAAGAACTATAACGACTATTCAGCATGCTGGCTATACATGGCGGTCTAGATGCTGCCGGCCTCGGTAGCTGCTCGTATCCCTCCGTGCTGGGCATGCGGTTTTCTACACTCCGAGGCCGTAGCGACTGTTGGGCGTCGAGTATAATGTATACGCAAACAGGAGCAGCTGCTCCATCACGACGCCAGACTAGCGGCGATGCCAGCCAAAAATGTATAAAATACACACAATTATGTGACGCACCACCTGTTGGCTGAATTGCTCACAGGCAGAACTTCTGCTGAAGCGCATTTCGTCATACTACCTGCTTCCGGCCCCACTAGTACAGCCATTCCTATCTAGGCAAGCGGTGACAAAGCCAACGACGTGACCCCGCCGTGCCCGCCACCAAAAAAACTATCGCCACAACCAGCGCCGCAGTATTATTAATAATTCTGCCCCGCGCAGACTCGTCTTTTTCACCCATCATCTATAACTCGAGTCGGAAGCCCGGGTTTCCTCAATTTTGCCCTTCGTCGCCTCCCTTCTGCCACAGAGACAGGCATTTCCCACTTCGGTACCACAACATGGCGAGCGCTCAGCCTGCGGCGGGAGCTGGGGCCGCGCCGTCGTCCCACCCGTACACATGCAATACCTGCCAGGTTGCGTACAGAAACATCGACCTCCAAAAAGCACATATGAAGAGTGACTGGCAGTGAGTACACGCTCTGGGTAGTGTAAAAGCACATGGAAGCGCACTTCTGACCACGAGCAGCCGATATAACCTCAAGCGCCGCGTTGCCACCCTTCCGCCCATCTCTGCCGAAGTCTTTACCGAAAAGGTTCTCCAGGCCCGAGCTGCCACCACCGCCGAGACCGACAAGGCCTACTTCGAAAAGTCGTGCGAAACCTGCAACAAGACGTACTATAGTGAAAATGCCTACCAGAACCATATTCTCAGCCAGAAACATAAGCAAAACGTGTCGGCTGCTGGACCCGCCAACGAGGAGGAGACCAAGTCCGTTGTCAGCTCTACCTTTTCTCTGGGCGAGTCTGTCCCCGCCGCCAAGAACAGCGACGTCGACTCCGACGCCGAGGACGAGTTCAATCAGGTGATTAAGGGCCTGCAGAAGGCCAAGCTCTCCCAGCAGCGCCCCTCGCCCGTTAAGCGACCCAGCCACCCGCGCCCGGCGGCCGATGCGGCCAGCGAAGACGCCGAGGACGCTGCAACTGAAAATGGAACTGCCATCGGTAATGCTCAGGAGCCAGTATGGACCCTCAAGTCTTGCCTCTTCTGCAATTACGAGTCGCCCAGCGTCCCGCTGAATGCCCAGCATATGGAAAAGTTCCACGGCATGTTCATCCCCGAAAAGCCCTACCTGGTCGACTTGGATGGCCTACTGCAGCAGTTTCAATTTAAGATTGGACAAGGCCACGCCTGTTTGTTCTGCGACAAGGTCAAGGCTTCGGTATACGCCGTCCAGACTCATATGCGCGATACCGGCCACTGCAAGATTCCCTATAGTAGCGAAGAGCAGCAGCTTGATATCGGTGACTACTACGATTTCCGTGCGACATATTCTGACCCCGAAGGCTCGGATAGCGATGAGGAGATGGCCGACGACGAGACTGGCGGCGCTCGTGTTGCCAAGGCCAAAACCAACGGCGCTGATGAGAAGGCCGATGAGGATGGTGATGGCTGGGAAACGGATAGCTCTGCATCCTCGCTGGATTCTGAAGACCTCACGGCCGTACCAGCAGAGGGCCACTACCACCAATACGATAGACTCAGCAAGCACCCGCATCACGCCCACGACGACCCCCGGCCAAGACACCAGGCTGATGGCTGGCATTCTCGCGCTCACAAACATACGCACGCTGTATTCTACGACGACTACGAACTTCATCTGCCATCCGGCAAGTCGGTTGGCCACCGCTCGCTCAATAAGTACTTCCGCCAGAACCTCGGCAACTACCCGACTCCCGAGGAGCGTGCACAGCGTTTGGCTATTGAGGGGTCTGAGCGCCCCGGCTCAGATGACGAGACAGACGGTCGCTTGGTCCGTCGGAACCGTAGTCGTGGCCGCGCGGTGGTTCCGAGAGGGGCTGCCGGCCTTATTGGAGCTTCCGAGGATGCAAAGAAGACCATCCGCAAGGACGAAAAGCGCGCGCGCAAGCTGGAGAACCACGAGACGAAGAAGCGAAGCCTACGCTACGGAGAGATCAAAAACAACCAGAAACATTACTACTACCGCTATGAATGCGGCGGTTAGACGATACATGAAAGAGATGCTCATAGATTTGGGGGGGCGTTCTTTGCGTTGTCCTTTGCTTGCTTTTAATTTAAAAAGTTTTACATTGCCTCATCAGTGACACCTCTGCATTTATCAGCACGAATGACGAGTGAACAGTACAACGGCTGCGGCACATCCTATGGAGTAGTGCAGCTGACAGCCTCCACGATGCGTGCGACATAACGATACGAAGCGCCGCAATGACTGGACGTGAGCCCGGGGCACACACGACCTAGTTCCGACAGTGCACACCTGGAGATCCTAGGCGGATCGTATGCATGGGAACAGCCGAGACGGCAAGTGGCTCTGAAATGTGTAGTGCTGCATCACCCATGTGACGTCGGACGATGGTAACGACTGGCCCCAACGGCAAATGGGCAGCCAAGCCGGAAACCTGATGCATTCGGCCCGATGATGGCGTCCTCGGAAATGAGACGAAAATCCTAGACACCGGACACATGCTGCACAAGGAAGGTGGCAAGCAAAAGTTGGGAAGGGAAACGAGGTAGGGGAGCAGATGACGATGCGCGCGCGGCGGCGGCGAGGAAGCCGACGGCTTGGGTGTGGATCTCTTGATGCATATTGGAGCGACTGACTGGTACTTGCCACCATGCATGTCGGAGATGAGCATGCATTGTAGTTTGGGATGGAGGTTGGACTGGAGGGGTAGATGTCTGGAGGGGTAGATGTCTAGCGTAAAGGAAGCGGTGACATCTGGTTGGGCAGGTGTGCCGCAACACACTGAAAAGGGGTGACGAAAACTAACAGACGGATGTTTCTACACCCGCTCATCTATGTCGGTGGGAGGTTGGACAACGTAGATGGCTGTTGCGTTGGCGCCCGACTCTCCGATGGGCGATGGATGCTGCATTTGACCGAGCTAATGTAACCTGCAGGAAGCGCTAGAACTAGTTCTTCTGCTGAGAGGAGGAAGCATATCCTTTTCATTTCCTCGTTGAGGTTTCTTTGTTCTAGTACATCATCGTCTGCTGTTTCCTCACTGGCCTACTTGCACAAGCGATGTTGGCGATGGGATACTTGAGAATAGTCTGGATGGAGATCAGCTCTCCATAAGGGCGATTAGTCCAATGACAACCCCCAGGACGGTGGATTTATTCAACAACAAGAGGAAATAAACGGAGGAACGAATTCTCTCCAAGTCTTTCGCAAAACCGGTGGGGTGATGCTCCCTACCCCCCCTGTCTAGTCGTGTCTCTCCCCCGCAACGCCACAGTAAAGGCCGAAAGCAGAAAGCACTTTGAGAATGAAGGGGAATAAGAAGCAAAAGATCCCAGAAGGCTCTTTCCACTCCGGGGATCGGATCGAGCGGAGGAGGCTTTCGCGACGGGTGGCCCTGACCGTCACCTTATGCCACTCCCGCATAGGGCGACGACAAACCAGGCCTAGTCAAGACCAAGGAACAGAACCAACCACCAATCGAATCATTGTTCAACGTCAGTCCAGAAAAGGGCAATTTTAAAGGATAATCAAGCCCCAGAAAAGTGGCGGCGGGGAGAGACGCTAACACTTGGACCGGCGAAGGGGGGG
>LUFD01000496.1:0-22585 GCA_003025255.1 Cordyceps pruinosa
GGAGCAGCGGCGGCGGGAGGACGTCGCTGGGAAAGGTGGTGTGCGCGCGCAGCGCCGGCGAGGGCACTTCGGCGATGGAGGCCGCCTTCGCGGGCGGCGCGGGCGGCGCGGGCGGCGCGGGCGGCGCGGTGCGTGGAACAGCGGCGGCAGCGGAGGGAGGGGTCGTGTCGTAGAGGCGCCGCAGACTGCGTAGGTAGTCGTCGTGGCGAGCTTCGACGGTCTGCAGGAGTTCGTGGATGCGCTGCTGCGCGTCGTCCCCGTTCATGGCTTCCGTGACGATAGTAGCAGCTCGATTGGTGATGGGCTGCCTCGGCAGACGCCAAAGCAGGTAGCTTTGTAAGATGGGGGGCGTCAATGCAGGCGATGCGACAAAGAAACAAAGAGACAAAGAAACGAAATAATGAAACAATGCACAGATATAATGATGGTATTGTACACGAGATGAAAAGCTTGCCCTTTCAACAGGCAGCCAAAGAACCAGGTAGTCGACGCAAATGTGGCGGCTGCCTGTGGTCAAACCACGAGCTGAAGGGCTCTCTCGACGTCACCGAGGAACGCCAGCCGCAGGACGTGGCGTCGGTGCAGAGTTTCATCAGCAGCTACCAATTAACCCTATTTGTTGTCCGTGTCGATCTGCCAGAAGCGGGAAAGGGCGCGGTGGCCCGTTTCCGCCTCGTTTCCGAACAAAGGATGGGAGGGAGAAGAGCCAAACAGGAGCGGCCAGCGTCGGGCCCTGTCAGCCTCGCCGGGGCGACACCGGCGATAAGGGGGCACGAGGACTCACGAGCCGAGGCAGGTTGACGAGAAACGCTCGGTGACGATATCGGCAATGGGGTCAGTTGGCTTGGAAAGTGAGGCTGACAAGTATAGCGTGGTAGCTGGTGGCCACCAACAAACTAGTCTACGCCTCATAAATTCAGACGGGGAGACTACTAGGCAGCTTCCGTCGGACATATAAACATCTCGGCGCCTACATGTTCCATTCCAGCATCGTTCGAGTCAGGGCAGCCTCACGCAGCATGTCAGCGGGATCCGCTCCTGTCATTACCACTGACTTCATTTACAAATAACATGGTATCGACGCTCTTTATTTCGTGGCGTGTTTCTCCTCGTCCACCTCCATTGCGCCGTCTTCAGCTTCCCCGCCCTCACCTTCGCCTTCACCCTCTCCATCGGCGGCTTCCTCCTCGAGCTCATCTTCGCTCTCGCCCTCCAGGTCGACACTGCCGTCCTCGTCGCCAGAGTCCTCGTTGTCCTCGTTAGCGGTTGGGGCCTCTTGGTCGCCGTCTCCCATCTCGGTGTCTTCACCCGGAGCAGGAGCGGGCTTCTCGCTGCCTTCGGCTTCATCTTCGGCAGCAGCCTCTTCAGCAGCTTCGTCGGCGCCGTATTCTTCCTCGTCGGCTACAGCGTCGGCCTCGGGCTGGTCGGGAGGGAATTCGGCAGGGGCGGAAGCTTCAGAGTCCCTGCAAGCAGTTAGTACACAGTCCATTTATTTTGTAGCTTCGAAATAGGTACCATTTTATGGCGAACCGAGTCACTCTGGGCTTCTCCGCAAGCACGTTCCGCTTGACTCGCTCAATAATAGGCTTCGTGGGAGGTTCAGCAGCAAGTTCTGGGGAGTCGTATTCGTTGTTGACGTAGTATCCAACGCGGACGAATTCACGGCCGTCGTAGGAGCAAGTCAGAAGAACCACAGTAACACCAATGATGTCTGCATCGGGGATTCGTGATGTATCCGGCGCATCAGCCTCGAAGAGGAACTTGTTCACGCCGACAGGAACCGGGCCGACGAGGAGGGAGTCGAGCTCTTGGTCATACTGGTCACTGGCCAGGGGTTAGTACGGCGAGCTCTGCGGGAGCGGGGAGCAAACAACGTACGATTGAGCCGATCCGACATAGGTGAGCTTCCACTCGAGGTCTGTTCAGAATGGTGAGCGTCTGCAAAGGAAAGCGTCACTTTCGCGGGAATGTACCCTTCTCGAGCTGCTCGAGGCATTCAAATGTGATCTCAAACTCGTACTTGTCGGTGAACTTGGCGGGGTTGTTGACAACCTTGACGCCAAGGAGGGAAACAGCAGACATTCTGTGCGATCAAGAGAATCGAGCGCGTGAAGAAGAAACAGGCAGCCGCCGTCGGGAGGAGAGAGTCAACAAGGCGTAGACAGAAAGAGCACGGAGGGCAATTTGCGGTGTAGGCAGACGCGGCGTTGGATACCTCCTAGCAGGTGGTCGGCGGCGGGTGCAAGCTTGGGGCGATGCCAAAGGCAAAACGAGAGAAACGGGTAGACGCCAGGAAGGAAGTGCTGGACGATAAATGGGAAGGAGGAACAGCTCAGTCTGTCTGCCGAGTCGCCGCCTTGTGGACTGCCTGGTATTGGGATTTGCGAGGAACAAGGCGGGACGCGACAGAAGGCAACGCGTTGAGGGCCGCTTGGTAGTGCGACCCCACCAAGGCTGAAGGGTGAGGTGAGCCTAGTCAATCTCGCCGGGCGACCACAGCATCTGGTCTAATAGTCTAATAGTCCAATAGAAAGCCAAATTACTTGAGCAGCACGTATAACATCCAGCCGAGGTAATGTATAGATTCATTTACGACTTGATTCGAAGTGGGAAAAAATGGAAAATAAAAGAAAAAAACAAAAAAGCATATATCCTTTCCCCTCCCCATTGAAACCTGGATTCGCAGGACTGGCTTCCACTCTAGACTGACAGGATAAGCCCAAATGCCAATCACCTACGTCACTCAGTTTTACGAAATAATTATTGAAGAAATCAGAAAATTAGGAGACGTCGATTGATTCAATTTCATGTATTTACGTACACGCACCGACTGTGCTATCATTGTGTTGAAACCGCCTGCGCCGCATCTTTGCTCACCTCGCTTTTCGACTGTGCCTGAGATACCCGGAACCAAGTGAAAGAATTGATCTTGAAGAGTCACCGCCATTACTTCCATAGACCACCGCAAAAAAGGTTATCTCAACATAAACAGATCATCTCCAGATGGCCTATTTCAATTTGTCTGCGATTTTCTCCAGGGCGGCTGTCGCGCATGCTTCATCGAGATCTCCGCTCGGCGCACCACCAACGCCAATGGCACCGACCGTTTCATTTCCAGCCTTGATCGGCACACCGCCGCCGAGCAGGAGGAAGTCATCGATCGCAACAAGTTGCGCCGCGCCGGGATTTTGCTGGACGGTCTTCACCATGGCGCTGGTCGCTGTCCGGGACGACGCCGATGTGTAGGCTTTCCGGCGCGCGGCACCCGGCGTGTGAACACCCGCATTGTCGGCCCGGAGCAGCGCGCGTAGTACGCCCTCGCGGTCAACTACGGCTGCGGAGACGCTGTACTGCTGCTGGGCGCAGGCTTGGACGGCGTCTTGGGCGATTTCGAGAGCGAGACTGAGAGGAATGTTGCGCTCTCGAATAAGAGTCGCCGATGCAGTTGACAACACCGCCACCATGACGGCCGAGATCCAGAATTTGCCCATAATTGTTCGCGTCGTTGGTTTCGTGGTTGGGGCGATCTTGCTTTGTTTTTGTGGTCGATTGATTTATAAAATAGCAATGGCGTGGGAGAGCTTTCGAGCGTTGAATTGCACGCTGGTATTTATAACTCTCGGAGTGAAGACGCCGAGGATGTGAAAAGAGGCTCCTGGCATTTATACTTCCCAGAGGCAGGTATAGCTAATAGTCTACGACTACCAATGGCCCCTAAGGAGAGCTCCTAGCCAAGACGACGTGAGTCAGCTGCGGCCGTGCACTAGGAGCTCTGATTGTGTGTATAAGTACTTTGTAAGAATAATACTTGGAGGCCATATGAGTGTAGTTCTGAAGTGGCTACTCTCATCTCTCATGACAGAGAAACAACGGCGACGTTTAAATTAGACAAATTAGCAGGCACGAGAGTAGCCTCCCCAATTTCCAGAGAAGAAAACATTCCTACTAGCCAACAATGTGTACTATATCGACATTGTCTAGAATGCTTGAACTCAAATGTTACTAGAAGCGCTGAGCGAGTTGAGCTTGCGGTGTGTGTGACTGTCTCTCATATCGCAGATCGGCGGCCTCCGCCCCAAGCTACTCACATTTTATGACGGCTTCGCTCCAATTACTAGCTGGGAATATTCTCTAACTCTACGAGTGCGTTGTACCTGACTTCCACTATTTGTGACACTTCGATATCACAGGCCTACGTAACTGCCCATGGCCAGTCGACGGACCATTGACTGCGATTTCTGCTGCAGCGTGGGCTTTGAAAGGACCCGAAAAGTTACAATTGGGTGATCTATGATTGGTAACATGTATGCATGGTCCGTTCGCATACTGCATAAATTTGCAGCACGAGGTGGACTGTCTGTCTGGTTACGTTCTGTCCCCCAAACCCGACGCATACTGCTCAACGTGTAGATTGGGTGACCATCCTGAGTGCTGGCGATGTTAGCTTTACATGCTTCGTTGTTTCCTCCGTTTTCGATTAGAATTCGACAGTCTCTCGGCCAGCGCTGTGCTTTCTTCTGCGTAAAGCATGATGGGTAGCATGCGCATGAGATGCAAAATTTCTGGGTTGAGACCTGTGAGGCATTGTGCCGCCTCAACGCAAGTAATTTGCGAAAGAAACACTGGCCGGAATCTTTCTACAGGAGCGGAAAGGCATGAAATGGCCGAGTTAGAACTATTAGGAAGAACTGGCGATAAGGTTTGCGAATAGTGTAATGGAGCTGTGGGGTTGGCGGTTGCTCCCATAACCAGGCTGCTTGTCGAACCCTCTTGTGGCAATACTAGTCGAGGTAACTTGTAGGCCGAGTTATATGCTTGTTTGGCAGTTGGTTGGGTGTTGGGCCAAGCAACTTTGTTCGAGGACTGGAGCTGGTCTCACCTGTGCCTCGGGTCATGCTTGGCGATGCAGATCGCACCGCCTTGCCTAATGTTCAGAGGAGTGATTTCTAGGCATCCCGTTGCTGCAATGTAGCAGTACCGTTCGATCTTGGACAGTGTAGCCCTTGGTGACGATGCCGGTTGTTTTGTACCTCCTCTGGTGTGGCCGGTACACTCAAGGTCTGTTTTACGCCACAGTCAGGTTCACGCTCCCACCGCCTGGGGCCACTAGCACCCTTTCGGTTTCTGCCACCTCCCAGCCTCCTAGCCTTGCTCCATCCAGCTTCGTCGCCTCTAGCTAGGTGTTTGTCGGGTGAATTTTTCGCGACCGAGCTGGACAGATTGCGCTCGCTCCCAAGTCTCGTGCTCGCGCATCCCATCCCGTCGCATTGGTTAATCAACTTTTCTGTCGGCATTTAGATTCGGTGATAGCTGCGGTGTGTTGGATTGCCGCATCTCTGATCAGGGATTGCACGGTATCCATCACCAGCTTTCTGCTCAATCACGTCGCGACGGCTTTTCTGCGCGCGCCTGGAACCACCGCGGTTGCCACATAGCTCGATTGACGTGCGCATCTCTGACCAAGTCCCTACTCGATCGCCTTACTTCGATATTATCGACCGCATCAGCGGTGCAGCTGACGAGCCACCTCCGGTCTACGGCTTTTCCTTGCCCATCGTCTCGTTCCACTTATCCCTCGGTGGAAACCGACTGCGATCATGGGGTCTGAGGAAGAATCGTGGGATCACGGTGACTCAGTGGCACCCGAAGTAGACCACGCCGAGTACAGCGAACCACACAACGATGAGAGTGCCGAAGCTCCCTACGACCCCGGCCATGTCCAAGACGACGGCAGCGACGACGGAGCAGACTATGATCCGGAATCTGTTGGCATGGAGACCGTTGCTGACCCTGTTGAAGTAACGTCTTCCGCAGCTTCTCGAGCGCCATCGAGACCCAAAATGTCCGGCGGCTTTATTGTCGAGGCATCCGATGACGATGAAGAATCAACGCCTATGCAACACGGACGGCCCAACACCAGCGCTTCTGGCAAAGACGGCGCACACGCTTCTGGTCCGGAGGCCTTTGCGCCTCTGCCTCCTGGCATGGCTGGCCTTGACCCGGTTACCCTGTTTGAAGCTCGAATTAAAGAGGACCCACGAGGAGACATGGATGCCTGGTTGAGTCTCATCACTGAACATCGTAGTCGCAGTAGGCTCGAGGAATTGCGCAAGGTCTACCACCGATTTTTGGAGGTGTTTCCACAGGCGGTAAGTTTGGAAGACACTCGCCCAACACGATCACGTCTAATGATATGCAGAGCGATATCTGGGTTCAATGGATCGAGCTGGAGCTTGGGCTGGACAACTTTGTCGACGCTGAGCAGCTGTTTGGGCGGTGCTTGATGACGGTGCCCAACATCAAGCTTTGGACTGTCTACCTCAACTACATCAGACGGCGTAACGACTTGAACAACGACCCTTCCGGCCAAGCGAGACGAACGGTCACACAATCGTACGAATTTGTTATCGACAACATTGGCGTTGATAGAGATTCCGGTGATGTGTGGCTGGACTATATCCAGTTCATCAAGAATGGACCTGGCCTCATTGGCGGTACGGGCTGGCAGGACCAGCAAAAAATGGACCAGCTGCGCAAGGTCTATCATCGTGCCATCAACGTGCCCATGTCCACAGTCAACACATTGTGGAAAGAGTATGATCAGTTTGAGATGGGTCTCAACAAAGTCACTGGTCGCAAGTTTATCCAAGAACGCTCGCCGGGCTACATGTCTGCCAAGAGTGGCAACATTGCCTTGGACAATATTACAAAGTCGCTGCACAGAGTCAACCTCCCCCGCCTTCCACCAGCTCCTGGTTTTGATGGTGATGTCGAGTACAGAGAGCAGGTGGAACTTTGGACGAAGTGGATAGCTTGGGAAAAGGATGATCCGCTGGTTCTACGGGAGGACGATCCTAAGGCCTATACCCAAAGAGTTATGTATTGCTACAAGCAAACGCTGATGGCTTTGCGTTTCTGGCCAGAGATGTGGGTTGATGCTGCAGAATGGTGCTTCCAAAACGATGTCCGAGAAAATGACAGTGAAGTCGGCACGCAATTCCTTATTCAGGGCATTGCCGCAAACCCACAGAGTGTCTTGCTAGCCCTCAAATATGCTGATCGCATTGAAGCGACGTATCCCGGGAAAGAAGGCGACAAATCTGAGTATGCTCAAGCGACTCGCAAACCCTACGATTCCATCCTCGATACTCTGTATAGCATGGGCGACAAGGTCAAGGAGCGCGAGAAGCTTGAAGTCTCAACTCTCAAGCAGGCCGCCGCGCAAGACCCAGGGATGCAGCAGTCCATCGAGCAAGAAGAAGATGATACTGACAACCCAAGGCTGTCTGCGGGCGAGGAACGTATCAAAGCTATTCAGCAGGCGTACGCGGCCGAGAGCCAGCTCTTATCCCGAACGATATCCTACATATGGGTTGCTCTTGCGCGGGCAATGAGAAGAATCCAAGGTAAAGGCAACCAAACTGAAGGCGGTCTTCGCAAGGTGTTCACAGATGCTCGACACAAAGGGCGGCTCACCAGCGACGTATATGTCGCTGTGGCTCTTTTGGAGTCCGTCGTATATAAAGACCCGGTCGGTGCCAAGATCTTTGAACGAGGTGCTCGTCTATTTCCGAATGACGAAGAATTCATGATTGAATATCTCAAGTTCCTCCATTCAAAGGACGATACTACAAGTATGTACACCCATTCATCAACGAGACACAAGCTAATCCTCAATAGACGCCCGCGTTGTTTTTGAAACTTGCGTTAATCGCCTAGTTTCAAAACCCGAAACCCTGGCGAAGGCTCGTCTGTTGTACGCCTACTTCCACAAATATGAATCCCAATATGGGGAACTGTCGCAGATCTCGAAGTTGGAGGAACGCATGGCAGAGCTTTTCCCTGAAGACCCGAAACTGAAATATTTTACGGAGCGATTCTCTTCGGAGAGATTCGACCCAATCCATACACCGATTATCGTCTCGAAGGCTGTCCAGATGCGCCCCAAGAGAACCATGCCCGCCATTGAAGAGCCGACCTTTGCCCAGGACAGTCCCGGCCCTGTACGACAGGAGCATAGCCCGCGACCACAATTTGCTCGTGCAACTGCTTCTCCAAAGCGACCTTTCGGCATGGAGGACGATGCACTGAACCCACCGAAACGTGTTGCTCGTGGTGTTTCGCCCCTCAAGGGAGCTGCGGGACGTCGTCTCGATCAACAGCGGCGTAACCAAACGTCTGCGCTGCAACGCGACATTACCTTCCTTCTGGGAATTCTGCCTCCCGCCTATACATACGATTCACAGCGACTCGCCGCGTCCAACATGGTTTCGCTTCTCCGTGATACCCCGTTGCCGGATTACATGTCATGGAAAGCAGCCACAGGGGGACAGTATCGACAACTCGCTCCGATGCATACAAGACAGACGTCCGGTGATTTTGCGCGCCCGATGAGCCCCTACGGTCAGGCCCCGGAGGCAGCCTCTGGATACCGGAACTCTCCGCTTGCGGGCGGCTACCAAGCGCAGGGCTCAAACTGGGGAGGTGGGCAGGGCCATTACACGGCGGGCCAATATGGCGGGCAGCGCTACCAGTGAGAAGGGTGAAATGCCGGAGTTGGTTCTACGCGAGCTGAAACCATTTCTGTTCGACTTGATGTGTCGCATTACTTGGCGTTTACTTAATTAAGGTATTTTTGGCCACTTGGACAATACATATAGTTTCTTTTTTTGGCCCCAGGTGCTGCTGGGTGGGTGGAAGCACGCATGATGGGCTCGCATCCTGCGCACTATCAGACAGTTTAGATGTTTCAATCACGAAGTTCTCGCACCATGTCACATTCGTGTTGCTCCTGTACATGATCGTAACTCGATGCGTCGTCGCACGGTACGATGCGTAGCCGTGGCGAACCCAGCAGTTGCACGGCATCCACCTTGTATAGCCATATCCCAACTTTCGTGTAATAAAATGGCCGGCGGCTACGAACAATTGGCTCTAAATGCACATTATTGATTCGTGCACAGCACGCAAAGGGTTGGATTGCACATGTGCCTCCCCGACTTTCCGTTGCCCTGGCCACGGCGTGCTCATTCACACACCGACCATCCCGCCCGCACCTGCAAACGGAGAGCAATTGCATGGTCCTCTCCGACGGCTGGCAGCAGCTGCAGGTTGCCAGCTGGCCGTCACCTGCCAGCTGGCAACAGTCACACATCGACGGGTATTTATTCGCTCGATTTCCCAGCCTTTTTCCCACTTCCCTCCTTCACGCACCTTCCGCACCCTGCAACCCTTCGATCGGACTTCTGCTTCTGATCATCATTCTCCCACCAGGTTGACTCTCACGAGTGAAACCTATCCATTTCTCGCACAAAGCTACGCTAAAACACTGCCTGTTCACGACTTTGGCCGTTGGACGAATCGTTGGTGAGCCCGCTATCCCCTCCCCCTTCCTGCCCGGTGTTGTTGCACCACACACATCTTGCCGTCCCCGATTCCATACGTTTTTCATGAGTACGACTAACTTGGCACCTAGATTATGACTGACCGTGGGAGGCCGCCTCACGCGAGTGGCCCTGCCTCTGGTCGCGCCCCCTCCCAAGCCTCTGCTCTCCGCAGCACAGATGCAAGCCGCGTTGCCTCCCCTGCCCGGGCCGCCGCTGGCCAGGCTGGCTGGTCACAAGGGCCTGGATTCGATCCAGCCCGTCTTGGAGGGCCTACCAAGAAAGCAGGTAACACTCGAATGGAGTTACCTCCGGATGCCTACGTGTCCGACACACAGAAGTCACTCTTTACCCTTCGCGGCAACAACCTCAACACTGAGGGATCGCCCGCAGTTGTCGAGGTGAATCAATATCGGATGACCAAGTTTGACTTTTCCAAAAAAATCTACCAATATGACGTGAGAGCACTCCAACACCCCGCTCTGAACAATTTGTGTTCTAACAATACCTAGGTTGCCCTGTCTCCTGACCCGGACAAGAAGACAATGATCCTGAAGAAGATTTGGGAGCACTCATCCTTCAAGACTGCTCTGCAAAAGTACAACTACGAGATGTGGATCTGCGATGGGAACAAGCTTGCATGGTCTCCCGCTCTAGTTGATCGAGGCGAATTGCGCTTCATGGTCAATCTCGATGAGGGCCGCCCTCAGACCCAAAAGGCTGCTCGTCAGAGCAATACTTTCCATGTGACCCTCAGAAAGACCACTGAGGTTCAGATGTCGGCTCTCAAGGGATACCTTGAGCAAAAGATCCAATTCAACAACGCCGTCAATGAAGCGTTGAACTTCATGGATCACCTTATTCGTCAGTGGCCATCTCAGAACATGCTGGCCATCAAGAGAAACTTCTACAAGAGACAGGTAAACGGTCGACCTCTGTTGGATGGCTCTCTCGTGGAAGTCCGCAAGGGAACCTATGCCTCCGTCAGATTGAGCCACAATCTGAACCGAGGCGGTGTTGGTCTTGCCCTGAATGCGGACATCGCAAACACGTGCTTTTGGGTTGGCAACCAGACAGTCGACAGATTGCTCTGCGGTTATCTTGCAGCTGTCGAGCCCAGACGATGGCGCAATATGTCGCCGGTCGACCTGAGCAATCAGCTTAAACCGGTGCGTGGAAAGAATGGTCAGTGGGAGTCTAGCGATGCGTTCAAGCAACTCCGCAAGCTCCGCAGACTCAAGTTCACTGTCAAGCACCAAAATCGTTCCGCTACTCTGGACAAAGTGTACACAATCCAGGACATCGCATTTCGACAGGATTACGGTGCTGAAGGTGGCAACGCCAGAAATGTCAAGTTTGAGCATGATGGCCAGCAAATCTCTGTTGCTCAATACTTTGAGAGGAAATACAAAGCTTTCCTTCGCTTTGCAAACTTCCCTCTGATTGATGCTGGAAAGGGAGGCTACATCCCCATGGAGTTTGCTGTGGTTGAGCCACTACAGAGATATCCATTCAAGCTCAACCCGGACCAGACTGCTGCAATGATCAAAATCGCAGTCACAAGACCAAAGGAGAGGCGGGCCGACATACAATCGCATGTAAACGATTTGCAAATACCCAATGACCCTTTCTTACGTCACTATGGTGTCCAGTTTGATCCGCAATTCACCAAGGTTGATGCCAAGGTACTCGCGCCACCAGCGGTGAATTTTGGAACAGGCACTGCGGACCCAAAGTTCTCTGGCCGCTGGGATCTTCGCGGCAAGAAGTTCTGGAAACAGAACCAAGCTCCGCTTATGAACTGGGGCTTTTTGGTCCTTGATGGATGCGTCCAGCAGCCCCAACTGCAGGCTTTTGCGCAGAGCTTCAAGACCACCTTTGTTGGTCATGGAGGCAAATGCACTGCAGATGCGATGCTTCTCAACCCTCCCGGAAATGTGAGAGACGATGTTGCTCAGGCTATCCACTGGGCGCACTCGCGAATTCAACAAGAGAAGGGCTATCCGCAGCTTATCTTTATTGTGGTGCAGCACAAGAACAGTCCTCACTACATGCGCATCAAAAAGTCGGCCGACTGTCGATTTGGGATTCTTACGCAAGTCGTCAATGGAAGAGCTGTTGCGGAAAACAACGGACAATACCAGTCCAATGTTTGTATGAAAGTTAATGCGAAACTCGGCGGCGCAACCGCCCGGACGATTCCGCCGTGGAAGATGAAAACGGCGACCTACTTCCCTGAGTCTCGGCCGACTATGATTATTGGAGTTGATGTCTCTCACGCCGCTCCGGGCGGTGTTACCCCCTCTGTCGCCGCCATGACAATGTCTGTCGATCGTGATGCAAACCGATATGCTGCCGCTGTTGAGACCAACGGGTACAGAACTGAAATGTTGACACCAGGCAACGTCAACTTCATGTTCGGCCAACTATCTCAACATTGGAGATTGAACCATGGCGCCTTCCCAAAGCACATTATCTACTTCCGAGACGGCGTTTCTGAGGGCCAGTTTGCGCAAGTTATTGAGCAGGAGATCAAAGAGATCAAGCGCCACCTGAACCGGGTCGCACCGAACCAGGCAATGCCACAGTTTACGGTTATTGTCGCCACGAAGCGCCACCATATTCGCTTTTTCCCGCAAAAGGGCGATAGGAATGGAAATGCGCTGCCCGGGACTCTTGTTGAGAAGGAGGTGACGCATCCCTTCATGTGGGACTTTTACCTCTGCTCCCACGTCGCTATTCAAGGAACGGCGCGACCAGTGCATTACACTGTCATCCTGGATGAGGCCAAGATGCCAGCAAATGAGTTACAGAAGATGATTTACCATCAAAGTTACTCGTATGCGAGATCCACCACGCCTGTGTCGCTGCACCCGGCCGTGTACTATGCACATCTCGCTGGTGACCGTGCGCGTGCCCACGAGAATGTTTACGCAAGTGATGGATTCCAGCAGGGCGGAAAGGGCCACGAGATGATCCGCGACCAAGAGGCCAAGGGTCATCTGGGCGAAATGCCAATGGCATCGGATGCACCGAAACTACTGCCACTGGGTGGCAAGGAGGGGGAGAACCCTGCGCCTGGTGAAGAAAGGCAGCGAAGCTTTTTTAGATCTACGATGTGGTACATCTAGTTCCAAGGCAGAGAAATTGCTATGAAACAAAAGGGATGAATCCGGAGATCGCAGAGGTTGACTGAGACGATACTATTGGCGGTGGGTGGCGGCGGAGGACATTTCGCTAGATAGTTTAGCTTCGATAGGCAAAGCAATGCAATGAGAATTAGTTGAGAGGCTTTGAGAAATGTGCAACGGTGGTGAAGTGATGGTTGAAAGCGCATGGCCAGAAGGAAGCCATGTGCGTCATGTTGGAGCCCCACCAAGGATTAGAGGTGCGCAACACTGCCACTGCCGGAACTTGGCGGAAACTTTGATCCTGCATCTTCATTCAAACGGCATTATGGCGGGGTATCTACGAGGAAAGCAGGCAGGCATTCAGAATGACCTGTCTGCCAGCATTCGCTCCGAGCTGTTTACGCCTGACTACCAGGCTCGCTATGGCATCAACTCTCAAATCAGGTACAGTAGTCGATGCTTCCGCAGCCATGGACCCCGACCGGCTGGTGGGAACGGCCGTGCTAACCGTCACCGCCCACTATTAGCTGCTTTGCCTACGACCCGGTCCAGTCGCTTCTCGCCATCGGCACGAGCGAAAGCAAGTTCGGCGCGGGCAGGATTTACATCTTTGGCCAGCGCCGGGTGCAAAAGGTGCTGCAGCCGCCGCGCGCCACCTCGTTCAGCCGACTATACTTCTCCGCGAACCACATCGTCAGCCTCGACACGAAGAACGAGCTCGGGCTATGGGACCTGGACACGGGCGCCCGCGTCGGCGCCCAGGTGGTGGCCGGGACCGTCGCCGCCCTCGTCGTCGACCCGATGCTCGACTGGGCCTTTATCGGGCTGCAGAACGGCGACGTCATGGCGTACGACCTGGACCGCCACTCGCTCTCGCGCTCGTTCCGCCTGCCCAACTTCTGGAAGGACAGGGACCCGGGCGCGCGAGCGGTGACCTTGGTCTGCATGTCCATGCACCCGCGCGACGTGGGCAAGCTGCTCATCGGCTACACGCACGGCGCCGTCGTGTACTCGTTCAAGCAGAACAAGCCGTCGCAATACTTTGAATACGTCGTCCCACGCGGCGCGCCGGGAGGAAACGGGGCCAATACGGATATAGCTCGCAAGCCGAGGCTCACACATGCCTTGTGGCACCCGTCGGGTACCTTTATCTTGACGGCGCACGACGATGGGAGCCTGGTCTTCTGGGACCTCAAGGACCCCAAGATTGTCCTGGCACGGACCTTGACCGCGACCGGCATCGAACTACCATCGTCTGCCCCTGTACAGCCGGCTGTTGTCGAGCCATATTCCAGAATAGCCTGGTGCTGCAAAGAGAACTGTGATGATTCTGGCCTCCTTATCGCCGGGGGCCACCCATCTACATCACGAGAAAATAGCCTCACCTTCATTGATCTCGGCCTTACCCCAGTCTATGCGACAGCCTCTTGGCAATCACTTGCAACATATTTCCATGGCAAGCGTAGTATTCCGTTGACGCTGCCTCCCGGAGCCCAAGCAGTCGATTTCCTCCTAATACCGCGCTCCTCGCCACACTTCAATGGCGCACAAGACCCAATCGCCCTTATTGCCTTGCTCAGTGCAGGCGAGCTGATTACTCTGAGCTTCCCGTCCGGCTACCCGATCAGTCCAACGAATCAGCTCCACCCCTCAACCTTTTTCGTGCACCCATTTATTACGAAAGTACACGTCTCCAGTCTGGAGCGGCCCAGGTGGCTGTCCATGGTCGAGAAGAGGGACCAAGGTGAGCCGATCCTCAAAGGTGGCGCGGAAGGTGCCAGACCTCGGAAGCGCTTCGAGGAGAGGACCATCATCCAAGCAGCACACGCCGACAGCATAGTTCGCATCTGGGATTCGGGCCACGCGGACGACATCGAAAATGCCCAGCCTATCCAGGTCGATATTGCTCGGGCGCTGGATCGCTACGACGATGTCGACATCTCGTGCATGAGCATGGCAAGCAACACTGGTGAATTCGTCGTCGGCACTAGAACGGGCGAGGCGATTGTCTTCCGGTGGGGGAAGAACAGATTCCACGGAAAGGCTGACTCGCCGCCCATCGACCCCAATCCCAAGGGCCTGACCGATATTAGCTCCCGCGCGGAGCCGAACCTGAGGGAAGGCCTGCAGCCGCTTGTGTTGTACGAGATGATGATGGGGCCCATCACAGCAGTGAAGCTCTCCGACGTTGGCTTCGTTGCGGTGGGCTCCGAGCTTGGCTTCCTAACCATTATCGATCTTCGCGGTCCGCAAATAATATACCAAGCCCCCATGACCGACTTTGCCAAGCAAGAAAAGCGAAGCTCGCTCTTCAAAGGACACGGTCGTTCCGACTCTGCGCCGCAAAAGGAGTGGCCCGTGGTCATGGAATTTGGCGTCATGACCCTTGACGACGACAAGTATTCTAGCATTTGCTGTTTCGTTGGCACGAACCTTGGAAAGGTCATCACATTCAAGCTTCTCCCCGCCGGGAACGGCACCTATTCTGTTCAGCTGGCCGGCGTCCTGGCCCTCGATAGCAAAGTGATCTCGCTCAACGCCATCGAGGTCAACACCGGTCGGCCTGCAGCGGCCACCGGTCAGGTCGTCGCTGGTCTGCGCGACGGCAAGCAGGTGAATGGCGCCGTTGTCGCGGTCACGCAAACCGAAATACGCATCTTTCAGCCCGCCAACTCGAAGGGCGCGTCCAAGGAGTTCGACAACATGCTCTGCGACGCGGCATCGGTGGCGGAGCTGGAACTGCAAGGCTACGCAATCGTTGCCGTGTTCGGTGACCGCACGGCCCGCGCGTTTTCCATTCCCGCGCTGAAGGAAATCGGCAGGGCCGACCTCCCCACCGTGGACCCCACGCGAATCACCGGAACGGTGGTGACGCAGACGGGCGACATCTTTGCCTGGACGGGGCCGAGTGAGTTAGAGGTCATCCACGTCTGGGGCACCGGCAAAGCGCTGGAGGACTCGCCCGACGTGCTCATCAACGCCAAGCTCGGGTGCCCGCCGCGCCCGACCATTTCCAACATGCAGTGGATCTCCGGGACGCAGTACGTGTCGGTACTCGATCTCGACGTGCTCGTGGGCGGGGCCGACCGGCCCCCGAGCAAGCGCATGCTCGAGGCGGCCGCCGCGGAGCAGCGCGCGGCCCGGCAGGGCGGCGCGGTGGCGGGCGCGGCGGGCGGCGCGCAAGAGGGCTGGGGCTCGTACCTCTCCAGGCAGCTGGCGGAGCGCACGGAGAAGCTGAACATCATGGGCGACAGCATGGACAACCTGCAGGCGCAGAGCCAGGGCTGGGCGGATGACGTGAACAAGTTTATGAGCAAGCAGAAGCGGGGGCTCGTCATGGGAGCGGTCAAGAGCAAGTTCTTCTGAGAAGCTATGTCTTTTTTGTTTCCGCGAGTGCCTATGTCTGATTATATACCAATGTACCTGCTTGAGGCTAGGAAGGAGATTTACTTACGAAAACAATGAAAGCAAGGCCAAGTCCCTGTGTATACCGTTCTAATGCAGCCCTCATAAAGTACCTAGGAATATGCACGCAGACGTCCTTTCCCTGCTAGCCACCTACTACCACGAAACCCCAGCAGCGTGTCCATGCAGCATCCGCAGCACTGCTGGCTCGTACTCGTGCTTTTCGAACATGCGACTTCCCAAATGAACTCCCACTTTTGCCGTCGTCGAGAAGAAAGACAGACCGCCCCCCCCTTGTCTGGGCAGAGACGCGCGCCGCACTCTGGGGCTGCTGGTTCTCCCGACCTGCCCTGCCCGTTCTCCCTCTCTACGCCGAAATCTCAGGGATGAACGAAAGCCCGCGGGGTTGGCTCTGTTCTTGCCGGACGACAAACCGGGTAGCAGGATAACGGGCTTCTGCGCGCTCTGCCAAGCCCTGTATGGTGCCTGAAGAGGGCTGCTGATCGGCGGCGGTTTTCTCCTTCGGCAGATGCACCGCCCCCCAGACCGACATCCGATGTCTCAGTCCAAAAAAGACCACCAGCCATCAGGTACGCCCGTCGATAAGGCAGCAAGCTATGCGTTTCCCGTCATACTCTCTTCGCTGCCTTTTTCTCTGATATCACGGGGAAGACGCTTTCTGAGACGAGAGTGCCCGCGCAGCCTCTCTTCCGGCCATGTGGGAGTTTATCTACTCCGTCAGCATCTCGCTGTACCTCGTCGGCCACTACGTGGAGTGGCGCGACAGCCTCCTCACCCTCGCCCACGACGCCTCGTCGCTGTGGCTGTGGCTCTCCGCCTCGCGGCGGTTCCTGAGCGGCGACCGTCTCGACTCCTCGCCCGCGTCGGGCAAGGCCGGGCACCGCATCGCGTCGGCGGCGGCCGTGGACCACAACTCGACGGCCATGTGGATGCCGCCCGGCACGTCCGAGATGCGGCGGCGCACCGAGGCGCTGTTCGCGCTGGGGCCGGTCGCGGCGCTCCCGTACCGCACCTACCAGGGCCCGCAGGTGAGCCCCCGGCTGCGCTGCGCGGCCGGCCTGCCGCCCGCGCCGCCCGACGTGTACCTCCACACGCCGTTCTCCATGGCCCGCAACGTCCACGACTTCATCACGCTCAAGTGCGGCGAGATCAGCGGCGGCGGCGGTGCCGACGACGGCCACCGGGTCTTCGTCTTCCACCCGGACACGGCGTGGGTGGGCGCCTTCCAGCGGCTCTGCGACGCCGAGGCCGGTTCCGGTCCGGGCGGGCGCCCGGCCCTGCCGGCGGCGTTCGCCGGCGTCGCGCACAACCTGTTCGTGCTCGCGCGGTGGATGCTCTGCGAGCGCGTCGCCCTCGTGCAGGCGCTCGGCGACGCCGCCGGGCGCCGCGTGCGCTTCCACGTGCTGGTGCCCGCCGCCGAGACGCTCGTGATCCCGCAGCGGTTCCGCTTCGTGGACGCGCTGGCGCCGCTGACCGTCGAGGGCCCCGTGAGCAGGGGCCGGCCGCTGGTGTGGCTCGCGGCGGCGGCCGCCCCGGAGGTGGTGGTGCTGCGCGACGTGGGCGTCATCCCGCCGCCGTGCGCCGACGCCGCGCAGGCAAAGGCGTTTGTGGCCATGTGCCTGCTGTGGATCGCGGCGTCGCCGCTGCTGCTGGCGGCGTGCAGGGCGCTGTGCGGCGCGGTGCGCTTGCCGTTCTACGCGGCGCTCGCGGCGTCGCTCGCGTTTCACGGCGTCGCGCTGAATGCGACGCTTTGGCTCAAGAGGCAGCTGAGTGAGTATTACATGCGCGAGGACGAGCCTATACTGCTTGGCTAAGGAGGGGGGTCCGATGGCGGCGCGGGAAGGGAAGGTCAGGGGAGGGGGGAGGATGCGAATCACATTTGTGCGAGCGTAGGTGCACTGTGGCGGACGATGGGCGATGTACAGATTTTGATTTGCTACACATACCCACACTAAGGAGGTACTTGTCTCTTGTCGTCTTCTGTATGTATTGTACTCGCTAGTGATGTGTCTGCGGTGGTAGGCTTTTCGGGTGTCTGGCTGCAATCCTCACCAGCCCGCGTCCTCTCTGTCGACGGCCGCGGCCCGACCTCTGCCAGCTCCGTCACGTCGCCGCCGGTCTCCGCCGCTCGCTCCGCGGCGACCTCCCTTTGCCTCTTCCTCCACTTGATGGCAAACATGATGCCGATGGCGATGAGCAGGAAGCCCGTCGTGCAGAGGGCGAGCACCAGGCGGCCGGGACGCGAGGCCAGCCTCCGGTTGATGTGGTCGATGGACCACGGGTAGCAGTGCGACTTGACGATGACGAACACGCCGAGGCCCATGTACAGGAAGGGGATGAACTTCTCGGCGTACTTCTGGGCGACCATGAGGATGTGGCGCTGCTTCATGATGAGCCAGGCGGCCAGGCACCACACGCCGACGCCGACGTAGAAGACGACGACGTAGACGGCGATCTCGGCGCCGCGCGTCTGCGAGAAGAGCGGGATGTACGTGCCGATGTTGTCGCCGCCGTTGATGAGCGTGATGACGGCGACCTTGGTGATGATTTTGAGGCGCGTCGCGTTCGTCATCTGGAGGTCCTCGTCGTCGTCGCCGCCGCCGTCGCGCGCCAGCAGGACGTCGAGGAGGGCCCAGAAGCCGAGCAGCATGGGCAGGAAGCCGAGGAAGCCGATGGGCTCGGAGGGCAGGGCCAGGGAGATGCCGAAGCCGATCATGCTGATGACGGTGATGGCGGTGAAGCCGACGTACTGGCCGACGGTGATGTTGAGCGGCGACATGCGCTTGTTGGTGGCCGACTCGGCGAAGAAGGTGACGAGCACGAAGATGTCGTCGATGTTGGTGGCGGCGAAGGCGCCGCACGCCGTGCCGATGGCCTCGCCGAGATTCATGACGGCCAGGCAGCGGGCGTGCAGGAGCGCGGAATGGACGCGAAGTTGGAGAAGCGAGGTTGAGAGACAAAGGACCGGACGTCCAAGGGGCTCGTCAGAAGCAGCAAGGCATGGGGTCCGTGGCTTAGCTTCTGCCTTGGTGGCTGAGCGAGGGCCGCTAGAGGACGGCTGGAAGCCAGGTCTATGTGTTTCGTCGGCCCGGGGAGGACGGGGCGCTTCACATCATTGAGGCCGTTGTGCGGGAGACAAGCGTTCTCCTCGGTGTCAATGCACGTTGAAGCTTAAATTGCGCGGCATCGCATGATCGGGTGAGTGTGTTGGGCAGTGTGGCGTCCTTGTCCGGTCACGCAGGTCGCTAGCCTGACGGCTGACTACTGAGGATCCTGCCCTGTTCGGGACAGCGCATGAGCATAAAATACAACCTACTGCTTTCTGAAGGAATTAGTAAAAGCAGTATAGCTAGTACTGTTGCAATGAACTAGCCATCGTAGCTAGGCAGGCGGCCTCCTCGGGTTTCTGCCTCAGCTCATGTACAGAGTGTGGATATGGATATGCTTGAAGGATCTGCTGGCAGCGGGCGGAGATGGCACCGAGAAGCCGGTGGTAAGCCATCATCATCACTGAAAACGGACACTTTTTCACAAATGTGTGGCAAGGGGCGGGCAAGATCGGCGCGGGCCGAAGTCCTAAGAGGACCAGCTAATTCACTTTGGCAGCTGACTCGTGAGCATGCAGCCTCCTCCTACGGCCAGAACGACCTAGTAACGTTAGAGCGTCAGGGTCAATTGGAAAATAGTATTCTATTCGCCTCCTCGGCTAGCTGTCAAATATACGCAGAGACTTCCTCTCAGGCTTCATCTGGGTGGACAAAGAAAGCCACGCCAATAATGGTGTACCTATACATTTGTCAGTAATGGATATTGGAGTCATCATCGGCTCGGTACTCACGTAGCAACCAGCAACATGCCCTCAAAATAATTCGTCTTCCCTCCTCGCACCAAGCAGCTGACGACCAGAGTGGACATGGTCAGGACAATCGTCTCAAACGTGTCAAACTGCAGCGACATGTCTCGTCCAATGATCCACCCGACGATGACGAGGAAGGGCGTGACGAACAGCGAGATCTGGAGCGTCGCGCCGACAATCACGGAGATGGCCAGGTTGATGCGCCCCGTCTGCGACCACTGCACCGTGCCCACGAAGCAGCCGGCGTTGCCCACGATGGGCACGATGATGAGGCCGATGAAGCTGCGGCTGACGCCGAGCGCCTCGATGACGCCGTCGATGCTGTTGACGAGCGCGTCGGAGCTCGACGCGATGCCGAGCGTCGCGAGCACGAGCACGGCGCAGCTCGACGCCGCGTGCAGCTTCTTGCCGTCGTCGCTCTCCTCCTCGGCGAAGAGGTCCGCGTGCGTGACGGACTGGAAGTAGACGTAGAGGATGTAGAAGACGAGGAGGATGACCGACGTGCTGCGGGAGAGCGTCAGGATGTAGTCGGCAGGGCCGCCGTCGGCGCTCTCGGCCAGGAGGTCGCCGGCGCGGAGCGCAGAGGGCAGGATGAGAGACGTGCATGAGATCACCATGAGCGAGGTGAGGATGCCGGCCACGTCGACGTTGATGTAGACTGTCTGCTTGTCCTGGCCGGCTAGGTAAAAGGCCGAGCCGAGGATCTGAAGGGGTTGGTTTAGTGCTGATGCTGCAACAGGGGCGACGGTAGCATACCAAAAGGATGGATGACAGAATGCTTCCTATCATGCTGGACTGCACAATGCCAATTTCTCCCTCCTTGAGGGCACTGATGCCAACCTGAGCGTCATGGTTAGCAATGGCCGTACGCAAGCCGCGGGGGCACGTGTGCCACGCACAATCATCTCTACCGCGTTTCCGAACGTGGCGTTAATCAGGCCGCCGGCGACAGACCCGACAATGGCAGCCAGCTGCTCCGTCGAGAAGGTCAGGATCGACGCCAGGGGCAGCATGGCCAGGAAGTTGAGCACGAAGATGGCCCATCCGGGGAACCCCCACTCCTCGCCGTAGAGCCCCAGCGGCAGGCAGATGAGCAGCACGTTGGTGATGCTGCACCGCAAGGTGGCCGTGGTGGCATAGACCAGCTCGTCCTTGACGGCCACGAGGGCGCTCCGCGGGCGGGCGCGGTCCGGGTCTGCGAGCAGCGGCGTGGTGTCCGCGACCTCGTCCGCGATGCGGCGATGGGACGCCATGGTGGTTTGGCTGGGTAGGTAGGCTTCGCTCTACTGTTGGGCGGGGACTCGTCCGAAGAGGGGGGGCGATCAAGGGAAAAGGACGCCAGGAAACGGAAGCATCGGGACTCGGGCAAAGAAAAAAAAAAAAAATGCAGATGCGATGGATGTGACAAACGGTTGTGGGATGAAACCCGCAAACAAGGCGCAGCAGGCAGGCCAGGCAAGGCTCGTCGTTAGTAAGAAGCTGACAGACAGCCCTCTCCTTGTGCCAGCCAGCGCCAGCCCTCCCTCGCCCACAGCGAACGCGCACGTCTACCCGCCGCACGGTCGTTGCATCCAAGACGTTGCAGCTTCCTTGCTCCTTGCAGTAAGGTTTCGGAAGGGAAAACCATCGCATGCCAAGCGTTTTGCGGGTTCCAAGGCCGCCAGGTCACCGTACATGGATACATAGCGCGCGTCGCGTGCTTCTCTCTCGCCTCCCTCCGCCATGGGCTCGACCACCGCTGCGTTCCGCCAGCGCCACCACCAAGCCGCCATGTCCACGTCGTCTGGTGCGTCGTCGTCCGCGCGCCGAGCGTCCTCTGTCGACGCGGGCCCAGACTCTCCGCCGGGCGGCCGCCGCCCGCAGTCCGCCGCCGACGACAGCAGGAGTGGTGCCCGACGAGCCACCTCCGCCGCCGGGGCTGGCCCGACGCCGGGGCTGGGCCGCGCCGACACGTTTGGGCAGCTCGCCGCGATCCTGAGCGACGACTACATTGGCGAGAGCAAGCCGCTGCTGCTCGCCGTGCCCGTCGCCATCGCCCTCTCGCTGGTCCCGCACATGCCCCCGGCGCTCGTCTTCCTCCTCAACGGCGCCGCGCTCGCGCCGCTGGCCGCCCTCAACATCCTCACCGTCCTCACCATGACCAGGGACGCGCGGGTCTGGGGCGGGCTCTTCCGTGCCGTGGGCGGGAATGCGACGGAATTTATCGTGAGTTGACGCAGACAGCTCTCATACAAAACTACATGGCCCATTACTCACAATGGTAATAGATTAGCGCCGTGGCGTTGGCATACGGCGAGAGCGCCCTCGTCCAACAAACCATGATTGGCATCATACTGAATTATGCACTTCTTGTGAGGAGACATCCAGACTAGCCTCCAAAATATGTACCTAAATGCTCACAACCATGACAGGTCCTTGGTGGCAGCTTCCTCCATGCCAGCTACGGCAAAAAAGACGCCGTGTTCAGCAAGACGCGAACCAGCATCATGTCGTCCCTGGTCATGGTGACGTCCTTTTGCCTCGTCATTCCCACCGTCATGTCCCTGACCACCAGCGCCGAGGGCCTCGACTCCCCGGAGGCCATCGACCGCGGCATCCTGAACCTCTCCCACACGACCGCCGCCGCGCTCGTCCTCCTCTTCTTCACCTACCTGTCGTTCCGCTTCGTCACGCACGGCCAGTTCTTCCCCACGAACCCGGGCGCCGCCGGCGCCGCCGCGCAGCTCGCCCCGGACAGCCGCACCAACACGCGCCTGGAGCTCCCCAAGCCGCGGCACGCCATCGGCTCC
>LUFD01000497.1:8785-21460 GCA_003025255.1 Cordyceps pruinosa
GTTCTTTCAGCCTCCACGCCAAGCGCATACAATGGCCAGCTGAAAAACTGATGCTGGCCCATGCCAACTGCAGATGCTAGGCTCCTCGGGGGGGGTCATCGCCATCCCGAGAGAGCGAGGAGCCTAGCGCGGACCGCGTTGCATATACGGATGCGGGCAGACCAGGGGGTAGGTCAACCCGCCAGCTGATGGGAGCTCCCGCAGGACAGGGGAAAGAAAAGCAAACCCGGATCGCCGCAGAAGCTGCCGGCAACGGACAAGCCAAGGCTCGGGGGTTGGGGGAGGCTTAACGGCGCAAGCAATGGTCCAGCAGCTTTGCAAAAGCGTCGCCGTGAGGCTATGTTGGAGCACCCCCGTGCAATTGAACGTATTACACCGGGAACGTGCTTGCTGGTAACCAGTCCAGAGCGCCAACTTGCTGGGCTGCTACGAGCAGACCCATGCCCAGAACGTCGGGATTTCACTTTCAGATCCCTTCGAGGAAACGACTTTTTTTTCCCTTGTTTTAGGCTGAACGGGAGTTAGTGGGCCAGAATAGGTTAATATTAGGCGGACAATATGGGAGTTGTGTTGGCAGACAATGGATGAAACCCCAAAAAGCAAAGACAAGATTGCCGATTGTTGGGGCCGGCGGGCCGCCATCGTCTTCAAGAGTTATACAAGAGCAAGGGTCACAACTACATAAAAATAGAAAGGGGGCGAAGTAAGGAAAAAGAAAAGCAGCCAAGCAATCGGTCTAGGTAGCGGTGGGCTTGTTGTTGCGTTGCGCAAATACAGGAGGCAGAGAGCCGGCGAAGAACAGCGGGGAAACGTGTTGGGAGCGACGAGCTCGATGCAGAGTCGTGGCTGTGGGCTTTGTCTTACCTTGTTGTTCATCGATACGGCTGAGACATCTTCCTCGACCCGGACATCCTGTGAGAAGACAGGATTGGTGCGATGTTCGGCGCGCGCGGGGTCGCTTGGCCGAAGGGGGTGTAGTCGTCTATATCCCGGAAATCGATTATTGCCTCTGTCCTAGTTTCTGGCCTTCTTTTCTTGCTATATTAGTTCATATATGTTCAGCTTCCGAGTAAGCTGCACGCCACTCCGTAATGAATAGATTAGGAGAGTCGGATGGCCAAACCCCGCGAGAGATCGGAGAATCCCCAGCAGCTCCGCGGGCTGTCTAGTCTTTCAGTTCGACCGCGCCACCATGGTACTATGCTAAGCTCTGCTGCTGCAGTACACATGAGTCTTGCAGTAATTTGGCCCGTTTGTGAACCAGCGCAACTGTGGCCAGTACATGCCGTCTGCACGCCCTGCTTGCTTTTTCCCCTTTGCGTGAGATCGGCCTACCCGTCGGGGTGCTTTTTGTTCCTCACCAAGATGTACTCGGTCCCAGCGGGCTCAGTATGCGGCCCAGGCTTGTGTCAACTGTGTCAATAGTTCAGTTGAGCGCCACCCACAGCATGAAATTGGTTGCTACCCCTGGTGGCCCGGTTGGTTGCAGACTCCTCATCCTGGTGAGTTGGCCGAACCCCGATGCTTTGGTTCTCATGTGTTGCAAGGCTAAATCGACGGTTACGTAGATACATGTAGTACGACGGAAACCTTTCCGTTGGATACGATCGCCGATTGCCAATTGGAACTTGAGATTTGTAAATCGCTGGACTTTGGGATTTGCTGATCACTGCGGGACAGTCGCAGTGCGATCGACCCGAGTGGTAGCCCGAGGATGCTGGTAAGATTACGAGGATTTCGGAGGCTTGTCAGAGACCACCCCTTGCCCAGGTGAAGGACAACCTAGTCTGTTCGTGGGAAGGTTGATAGGGACTTTGGATAGCTCCAGACTTATACCAGCATTGGGGGTGGGCAAGCGTAGGCGCCAAGAGGGGGGAGGACTTCCAACCACGCTCGTTTGGGAAATGTGACCCGGACTGCTGGCGCTGTGGTGGGTGGGAGAGCTTTGTTCGTCGACTGTAGATAATTTCCAGGTGAACCAGACCCTGAGGTGTTGTGGTTAGCAGCTGAGAGACGTATGCACGAGACAGGAGTAACCAAAAGGCTTCGGCAGCGGCCAGGCGCGGACTGCTAGGTTGCATCCTGTCCAAGACATGGCTTATAGACAATGATGGTGTCAAAGCAGGTACGGACACGAGGCCCGGAATGTGAGCTGATTTTGCATTGTCTTGTTTATCCTCCCAGTATGGCATAGTGATCGGCCATGACTTACACAAGCTTGCGCACCAGTGTAAGAGCGATTTTCCAGTTGCGCTTCCCGCATATTGAGGTGAGCTCTGGCGTCGGCCGCCGCCAAACCCGGCGGCCCTCACGGGCTTGATGCAGCCCATTTCTACTGCAAGTGTTCAAGTGTCGAAGAACTTCGCAAGATGCTCAGAAGCTAGTTTAGAACTGTGGCTCCGGTACTGATGGATCTGGGCCCAGAAGGCAGGCTAAAGACAATGGTTTTACCAACTTTGGTCTGGATGGAGTGGGACTTTGTTTCCCAGTGTAGGCAGGTATCAAGAGCCACGGTAAAATTGTTTACAAATCTTTCATCCTGGGGCGGAAGGATTTGTGAAATCAGATGACAGGCGACCCAGGAGTCATTCCGCCCACCGATAGAGCTGTTGGTGATGGACGAGCACCAGGTCGTAACAGCAACTCAATGTGTGGTCACTGGCGGGGCGGCAGCGATAGTCGAACTACCTCGAGGTCCCGCTGATAACGCACAGGCGAGGGGGGAAAACTTTGCTGGTCTTGAGCAAGGACCGGGCCAGTGGGTTCATGTTGGCTGCCGCGGCCGGGATTATGCTGTGTCTTCTTGTTTGGGCATGAGGACTGAGCACCTGTCAGCAACGCCAGAGCCACGGCTACGATGAGGTCGATCCGCTGTTAATCGGCTTTATTATTCCGTTGCAAAACAACGCACAGAGGTCTGGTCTTGCCCTGATGCCAGAACTTGGCGCATGTCAAGGCCGGGCCGGACAGCTCGGTGTTTCAGGCGAGTTGTGGGCTGAGGGGGCGGCTGCAGTGCTGCGGAGTAGGCATGGTGGTGTTGATCCAAGTCTGGTCAGAAGGCGGGATGGAAGCAAAGGAAGAGGAGTAGGGAGACTCCACTGAAGAGAGGTTGTTCTCCCATGTGGTGCCTGGAATGGTGGCGTTTGGGTTGAGGACAATGGTCTTGTTTGTTCCAATTCGTGACCGGATAGCGTGGCGCCGTTCGGCGCTGCTCTGTGTTTGGGCGAGACGTTCCTGGAAGGGGCAGACGATCCTAGGCGGAGCCTGTTGATGGCGCATTGTCGATTGTGACGCTGTGGTTGATGGATGGTTTCTTGTTCCTGGTGATGTGTGGTCAGCGAGGCGTAGTCAGCGAAGGGCAGGTATGGCGAGCATCTATTCTTGTTTCCTTGTACGCTCTGCATAGTGACGAATTGGTGAGCTGAGGTCAAGCTGGGGGCCGAGAATGGGCAGATGGATGGATGTTTGTTGTTGCTTCTACTCGTAACCGTACAGGGTCGTGGTATGCAGGATCCGTATTGGGGAGGTGCAGCTTGCAGTGCACGTGAGTTGTCAGTCAGTGCCGTGCAGCACTTTGCAATGCCGGACCCCGCGTCCATTTCAGCCGCGGCTGGGCACGGTGGATTGGCCGGTGGCTGATTCTTATTTTTAGCATGTAGGACTAGGTAAAGAGAGAGAAAGGGTCCCCAATGGAACGGAAACGTTGGCTGGCTGCATGAAGTGGCTCGAGGACGGAGGAGGGATGACAAGCATACAACCTACATAGAAGCGAGCTCCGCCACCTGAGGCTTAAAGTGTGGCTGCGGGAGATGGTGGGGGCGATAATTCCTAGTAGAGAGCTGGAGGAGGGGAAGGCCAGCTTCCAGCTGTACCAGAAAAATAACACACCACAACATCTTCCGACTGGGCTCGCTTCGATATCTTGCGGCCGCTTAAAATAGTAGCCCCCCGCTACCAGTAGAAAAGCGCAGCCATATAATCAAATAATCAGGCTGACCCCGTGGGATTTCGGTTCCTGGTCCCGCTCTGGTGCTCTGGCGGGCCTCTCCAGTGTCTCCACAGGGCTCTTTCAAATCGAATAGGCAAGTTGGGATATTCCCTCTGCGCTGGGGGCAATGTGGGCAATGTCGTGCCTGGGAGCGGCTGGTCAAGACAAAGGGCAAAAAGAAAGGCTATCCAATACTTGTCTTTCTTTCTAAAATGAAGTCAGGCTTGTACCACGGAGTGCTTCGCTGCTTCGTACGCCACAAGTCCGCCCTCTCACCACCGCCAGCCGGCAGCGTCGTATTGGCAATTTCCAACCACATCAAGCCCAAGGAAAATAAACCAAATAAAATAAAAACAATTTGATTCTACAGTACATGCTCTACACCATGTCCCTGTCTGGTGGTGCTGCCTGTTGCTCCTTAACCTCCACTAATGCAGGTCCACTTGATCCCGCGCCCTCCTTGTCCTCGTCTGCCGCCTCTTCTCCTCTCCCACCACGACTTTCCGGCTGCAACCTTTGGTCTGTTTGCTCATCCTCTGCTCCTCTGCTCCTCTGCTCCTCCGCTCTGCCCGACGCCAACTCTCAGACCTTTCGTCTTCTTCTCAACACTCCCTGCCTAGCCGCATCTCCTCCACGCCTTGCCCAAGGAGGCTGCACACCCTGCTACTTTCTCCTGCTCGCAAACCCACCTCTCTTGATCAACACTGCAGCACACGAGGCCCTTGCCCACCCGCTCACCATGATATCTTCCGTCAACCACTCGGTTAGCTGTTCTCTACTTCTCTTGCGGGCCTCTTCTGATCCAATTGTGCAGAATCGACGTCCTTCTCCAACAAGTCCTCGCTGAAAACGCAGGCCATGGACTCTCAACCGGCCGTCGCGCTTCTATCCGCCATCGGCAACAGCTCCTCCGCCCCCATCATTCTTCAATCATGTCCTAGCCATCCATGTTGAGCCTCGTGGATACGCCAATTCCCGCTCCGTGAGCCCCGGCCATGTCACATCTCCCACCCCCGGTCATCCTGGCGGCCTGCCGCACTGTCAAACAGTCTTGCAGACTAGCCCGGCCTTCATCAAGGTCCACTGCCTACTGGGACTCAATCGTCACCCATGCAACATGCCCGACCCTCATCGTCAGCGCCGCCTGCACCGTGGTCCAAGCTGGTGAGGCTAGAACGCGCACATCGGCTCTTCTTTCTTGGCCATGAAGCCTACCCGGCCGCCCTACCACCCATCCACTTGCATCCGGATGGAGTCCTGGTCTAGTCAGGGCGGGTCCCAAGCATCGTCGACGCCGGTACACAGATTTCCGCCCAGCTCCCACGCTGATGGCTGCTGGCTGTTAGCTGTTTCGCTCTGCTGCTTCCCGCTTCTCATCTCTTGCCTCTTCCTGTCTATATATTCTCTCGGTCCCTTCGCCCATATCCCCTTCGTCTTTTGCTCTCTACGGGTCCTTGTCTTATCAACCTCACCCTTCACCACGGCCGTTATATCTCTATAGCGGACCAGCCCTCGTTTTAGACAACCTTTTCTTTTCTTTACTTCAATTGATCTCTGCTCCCCTTCACAATGACCTTCCACAGGTCTGTCGTGGCTGCTGCCGCGACCCTCTCGCTGGCCGCCTTCACCACCGCCACCAACTATGAGCTTCCCCCTTGCACCGACAAATACACCCCCTTCACCAGCAAGGGCTGCTATACTAATGGAGACACTGCTCTCATTATGCGCTCCAAAGTCGACGGTAAGGACATGACTGTTGAGAAGTGTACCTCAGTCTGCAAAGGCAACGCCTTCCGCTACGCCGGTCTCACCTACTACGGCGTCTGCTACTGCGGTGATGAGATCGCCGCCGAAAAGACTACCGATGGCTCCTGCAACTACCCTTGCAACGGCAACAAAGGCCAGGTTTGCGGCGGCAAGGGAACCCTCAACATCTGGGAAGATCCCACTTACACCAAGACCCCCAGCCAGGTCTCAGTCGCCGACTACGCTTACAGCGGCTGCTACGTCGACAACGTCAACGGTCAGGGCCGGGCTTTCCCCTGGCCTGAGAGTATCGAGCCCGCAAAGTTCACACCCGAGACCTGCATTGCTGCTTGCAAAGCCCAAGGTTTCCCCATCGCTGGTACCGAGTACGCTCACGAGTGCTGGTGTGGCAATGTCCTCTCGCGCACCGTCAAGGCTGCCGAGAAGGACTGCAATGCCCCTTGTGGTGGTGACGCATCCCGGATCTGCGGCGGCGGTAGCCGTCTGAGCGTCTATATTGCCAAGGACCTCGAGTCCAACGAGCCATGCGGCAACGGAAACCCTCCCACAAGCAGCAGCACCTCTACCGGGCCTACCACTCAGCCTACTCAGCCCACCTCCACCGGCCCGTCTACTGAGCCTACCGGTACAACTACAGAGCCGACTGGTACCTCCACCGAGCCTACCGGGACTTCCACCGGCACCTCCACCGAGCCCACTGGAACGTCGTCGGAGCCTACCGGTACTTCTACGGAGCCGACTGGCACTTCCACTGAGCCCACTGGAACATCGACTGAGCCTACCGGTACAACCACGGAGCCGACAGGCACTTCCACCGAGCCTACCGGTACAACCACGGAGCCGACTGGCACTTCCACCGAGCCCACCGGAACGTCAACTGAGCCGACTGGTACGACAACTGAGCCTACCGGTACTACCACCGAGCCCACCGGAACATCGACTGAGCCTACCGGAACATCGACTGAGCCTACCGGAACATCGACTGAGCCCACTGGAACATCAACTGAGCCCACTGGCACCTCCACTGAACCTACGTCAACCGAGCCTACCGGAACATCGACCGAGCCTACCGGCACTACCACCGAGCCCACCGGAACCTCGACTGAGCCTACTTCTACTGAGCCTACTGGTACTTCCACTGAGCCTACCGGCACCTCGACTGAGCCTACCGGTTCTACTTCTACTAAGCCCAACGGTACTTCCACCAAGCCTACTGGCACTTCCACTAAGCCTACTGGTCCTACTTCCACTGAGACGTCCACTAAGCCCACTGGCACTTCCACTCGTCCTGGCACTTCTACTGGTCCTGCCACTGGTCCCACTACCGGCCCTGGCACCACCACCAAGCCGGGCACCTCCACGAAGCCTACCAGCACTGCTCCTGGCACTTGCACTACCACGATCGTCACTCCTCCCACTTGCGAGCACCAGATCGGCAAGTGGTGTCTGCCCCCTACCCCCGAGTGGACTTGCAAGGAAGACTGCTATGCTGCCTGGAAGCAATGCGAGGTTACCGTCTACTCTTGCTTCAACGAGGCCGGTTATCCTGACAGCTTGAACTGCTACGAGTACGCTCAGTGGTGCAAGAGCCTTAAGAGCTACTGCAACCGTTGCGATAGCAGTGCCAAGTGCAACAAGCTCGACTGCTGGAAGTCTCTGGAGCCCGGCCACGTTGGAACTTCCACCACCAAGACTGTCACCACTCCCTGCACCGGTGTCCCTACTTCCAACCCTCCCGGTACCAGCACCAAGCCCACCACCAAGCCTCCTGGCACTACCACCAAGCCCACTACCAGCAGCAAACCCGTTACGACCAGCAAGACCAGCACTTCTACGACCCAGTGCCCGCCTCAGCCTACCAATGTTTGCAAGCAGCCCACCTCGAAGGAGTGTGACTTTGGCCCTGGTAACCCTGTCGGTGGTGTTCCTCTGCCCATTGTCACTTGCAACGATTGCAAGGACGACTTCAATGCCAACCCCTGGAAGATGTACACTTCGTCTAACAGCAGAAACTGCCCCTCGTACCCTCATGGGCGTATTGGTGGTGTCTGCTGCGAAGCTTGCAAGTACCAGTACTACAAGTGTGTGGAAGTCTACGCCAACTCTTGCCGCAACTTGCAGAACCAGCCCAACTTCCATCCTCCTCGTTCTGTTGAGGAACGCCAGTCCTGGAGCTCTTCCTCCTCCTCTTCCAGCAGCAGCAGCGGCTGGGGCTCTGGCTCCTCCAGCTCCTCCAGCTCTGGCGGCTCTTCCTCCTCCAGCTCGTCGTCCAGCTCCTCCGGCTGGGGCAATCCCGGCTGGGGCAATCCCGGCTGGGGCAATCCCGGCTGGGGCAATCCCAACCCTGGTGTGTGCAAGGGCTGGGGCAGCTACAGCGGCGGCGTCAGTGCCTCTGCCTCTGCTTATGCCGGTGGCAGCGGTGCCTGGGCCAGTGCCAACGCCTGGGCCGGAGCCGGTTGGGGTTCTGGTAACAACAACTACAACAACGCAGTGTACCGCTGCAAGGTTCAGTACGATGATTGCATCTACGAGAACCAGTACATCAACCCCGTTTCTGAGTGCAGAAGCTGGGGCTGCAAATAACTGGTTTAATGTAATATGGGGTGTTCCATCTCTCATTTAAGGGAACGTTTGTTAAATATTTTTGCTTTGATTACAAAAGGGGTTTTTTTAACACTATGAACTGAGCGTCTTCAAGAACGCGTTGTTGACCGCTTGGGTGCATCTCTTCTGTTGCACCGTACATTTATTTTCCTTCTCATGGTCGGAG
Source organism: Cordyceps pruinosa (assembly GCA_003025255.1). Taxonomy (NCBI): domain Eukaryota; kingdom Fungi; phylum Ascomycota; class Sordariomycetes; order Hypocreales; family Cordycipitaceae; genus Cordyceps; species Cordyceps pruinosa. The sequence goes on from LUFD01000497.1 coordinate 17,311, forward strand.
TTGTGAGATAATTATCTAGTAACAGCTACCTGCAATTATATAGATATTCTTTCTCTTCAGACGGGTTATCGCACGTGATAAATACTCGCCACCCTGTTGTCGAAGCGCTCGCCGAAGTGGAAGACACGGGCCCTACGCCAACGATAATCCCAACGAATCGGAGCACATACTGTGAATTTAAACCTCTACACCGTGTTTATTTTTTCAGTCTCCTCCGAAGCGCCAGATTTGTTGAACGCGCGCCGGTGTGGCTGCATTTGCGCGGGGGAGCTGTCCGGGGAGGGAGTGGACTTTTTGCTCGGGCCGGGGGTTCTTTTTTTAGCGCTGCCGCTGCCGAGGGATCCTTTTTTCCAACCAGCACTCTTCCGCTCGCAAACCTGCCCAATCCAAACCACGATCCCCAACTTTTCTCACACCCCTTCTTCCCGATCTGTGTTCGACCTGCCATTTCTCTCCTACCAGGGGGGTTGACAATTCCCCCATCCACAAACACTCGTCCTCCAATGGCCGACTTCGCCGCCGCCGCCGCCGGCGTCCAGCACCTCGCGGGCCAACTCCGGGACCTCGCCCTCGCGCAGGCGCCGTCGCAGTGGTGCCAGGTCTTCTTCCTCGGCGCCGCCGGCGGCCTCGTCGCGCTGCAGGCCCTCCCGGCGTCGCTGCGCGGGCTGCTGATAGACTACGGCCCCCGCGGCACCGCCGCCGCCGCCGCCGCCAGCTCCTCCTCCTCCTCCTCCTCCTCCGCCGCGCGGAAGCTGCTCGGCGCGGCGACGCGCGCCGGCCGGGTGCCGCACGCGTGGTTCGCGCACTTTTACGTGCTGTCGGTGCTGGCCTCGGCGTTTTGGGCGTGGCAGTTTGCGAGCAGGGGCGCCGTGCTGCGCGCGCTGGCGGAGTGGCAGGCGACGACGGCGGGAGGAGGGGGGCTGGGCAGGGAGGAGGCGCTGGGAAGGGTGTTTGCGGCGTGGGCCATGATGGCGCTGCAGGGGGCGAGGAGGCTGTACGAGAGCGTGTTCGTGATGAGGACGGGCAAGGGCTCGTCCATGTGGTTTGTGCATTGGGTGATGGGGCTGGCGTTTTACGCGGTGATCAGCATCAGCGTTTGGATCGAGGGTTCAGGTACGTTCCTTTTCTTGTTGGGCATTTGTCCATTTTGCTCCACTCTGGCAAGTCTATCTTTCTGTGTCTTCGGCTAACACGAGGAACCCGTAGACGCCATCCTCGCGTCCTGGACGGCGCGGGACCCCCCCACGCGCATCCTCTCCTCGCGCGTGCCCGCGGCCATGGCCGTCTACTTCTGGGCGTGGGTCAAGCAGAACGAGTGCCACGCGCACCTGGCCGGCCTGAAAAAGTACACGCTCCCGACCGCGGGGCTCTTCCGGTTCCTCGTCTGCCCGCACTACGCGTGCGAGTGCCTCCTCTACCTGGCGGTCGCGTTCGCGGCCGCGCCGGCGGGCCGCTGGTGCAGCGCGCCGGTCCTCTGCGGGCTGGCGTTCGTCGTGGCGAACCTGGGGGCGACGGCGGTGGGCACGCGGCGATGGTACGCGCAAAAGTTTGGCGAGGAGGCGGTGGCGTCGCGATGGACCATGATACCCTTTGTATTCTAGGAAGAGCGTTGCTTTGCAATTAACAACAACAGCAGCAGCAGCAACAACAACAACAACAACAACATTGTGAGAGACGACCCTGTTTCCTGTTTCACCGCGCCAACGGAACGACGTCAGCGCTTTAGGAACATGCCAATCTTATTCGCCGCTTTGGAGACTTGGAGAACGTCTCGGTATGTGAGGCTTGTGCGAGTCTGGCGCACGTTTCGACCGTCCGCAAAGAAGGAGGGGTCGCGAAGTAGCGGCCAATTAGCGACTGTGTCTTCGCACAGGTCGACGTCCTCTTCAATGTCGGCGATCCCGTGGAGATAGTCGGTGTAGAGCTTGTCCGTCGTAATAAGCAGACTGCGCGGCTCCTGCAGGATGCGCCACGCCGGCTCCGGGTCCAGCGCGCCATCCTCCTTGCTTCGGTGCAGGTTGAGGCAGAGGCTCGCGCCAAGGCTCACCGTGCAGACCACGGGCCAGTACGCAGCGCCATCCTATAGACAATTGTTGCCATCGTGTTAAAAACATGTGAAATTGAGGGGTTCGGGTTTCTCCTCCGTGTGCGACTTGCCTTGTGGGGCATGATGCCGACTCCTGGCGGATACTCGTTGATGAGGACATGGTTCGGCCGGTGGTGAGGGCTGGCGCTGAAGATGTGGACGGTGTCACCAGGTGACACCGGGACCGATTGAAGGCGTGACACGAGGGGCGATTCGAGCCACGGCGGGAGCACGGCCTCGAGGAGCTTGTCACGCACGAGGTCGGAGGGCCAGGTCTGCAGGCGGCGATGGGTGAGCTGCTTCCACCGAGGTTTCGGCGCCGCGGCGATCTATGATACGCTGCGTGTTAGAGGAACGACCTGCCCACCCACGGGTAGAGGCGGTTTAATGGCGTCTGGGGTGCGCACCTTGTCCAGGATGAGCTGCTCTTCTTCGGGTGTGATGAAGTTGGGTATGTAGTACGCGGACGCGGGCAGGGCGTCGATTCTCGCTGCTTCGAGACTGGTCGGTAGAGTTACGCCGGCGGTCGATGGTGCCACCATGGCGCTATTATTGCAGGAATTATCCTGCGCGCTGGCGACTGTGAGGTTCGCGATCGTGGTACCTCTGTGCAGCGTTTGTCCAGCAGATGCAGGGTGCAACAAACGGGCAGCTGAGAGTATGCACGGATTTGTCACGTGTGGAGTCCGGAGGCGAGACGAGGTTGTTTACAATGTTTTGCGAATCTCTCGACCTAGGACAGTGCGAGACTCTGGGGGCAGTTTTGTTTCTGCCTGCCCCGGCTGACCAGATGCAATGTCCGGCTCCGACAGTGGGCGATTATTTCTTGCACACTTGACTGGGGCTCCCATTTACGTAGGTGGTATGGTTGACCTGCCCTTATTATGGTGTTGCGGGTACCCTGGAGTGGCAACTAGCTGTGGAATCGTCGCGATGCAATAGGTTCCGACAACTTGTACGGCCATCGTAGTGGCGTTGAAAGTGATGCCCCCCGGGTTGTCAACATGGCTGCGTGGCATTTCCACGACGAGACTGCGATAGCAGCAACGGGTATGGGAGCAGGTTACGCTCATGAGGCAGAGTGCCGACTACAGCCCCCAACAGTGCTGGGCCATCATCCACAGCACCGACAGGAAAGGGGCGAGGAGAGGAAAACGGCGCGGTCGCACCATCGCAACTGCGACCAAGGAGTCATGGCAGCACTCATTCGCGTCCTCGATGTGGCTGGTAACGGAGTCTCGAGGTCGCATTCGACGAGTGAGACAGAGAAAGCGATTATTGGATGAACGGCGGTAGGTGTAGTGATTAGTGTGCGAAAATAGGACCTCGCGCGGGAGGATTAGTTGGTGCCGAGAGACGACCCGAAACAGGTGATGATGTTGTAGGAGTAGACTTTGGAGAGGCGACCATGCTGGGAGCAGCGAGGCGGGTGGTGCGCAGCCTCCAGGCTCCTCCCCCTCGTCTTCGTCCTCGGGCGCAGCCGTCTTTCTCCTCCTCCGCGCGACCCCGCCCGCAAGCAGACACAAAGAGGAGGCCGTTAGTCTGGTAGGTTGGGAGTTCGGTGCGCATGTGGCCAACGCTTGCCGGGTGCGATATAGCCCCCCCGGGGGAGGCTGTTCTCAGCCAACGAGCGTCTCAGAGTGTGGCGAGTTTCCTGGAGGATGAATAATGACTCGCAGAGCAGGCGGCAGCCTGGGTCAATGATGAGAGAAGGCAGTGCTGCGCCGCCGTGGTCGCATTGACGGCGGCGCAAAGGCAACAGCCAAGCAATGAGGGAGAGGCAAAGGACGAAAAAATTGCGGCTGGGGGGTGCCTCTGCCCCGCCGGAACGCGCCCCACACCACTGGCCAATGGCGGGCCGGCGATCCTAGACTTGTTGACGCGGGCTTGCCACTACCTGGCACCACCGGCCACTGACACCTCGACACCCTCCAGTGGCCAAGTTGGCAATCAATAAAATAAAACAATAATCCAACCCAGCGCGACTCCGCGGACGCCCCAAACCAAACTGCGTGGTCTCGAATGCTGTGATGGCGAGGTGCAGGATCAACTTATCCCCCCCCC